>PVJC01025334.1:6032-24967 GCA_004026665.1 Murina feae | reverse complement strand
AAAAAAAAAAAAAAAGGATTATTCCATACAAGGATATAATAATTTATCTTTCCCTTCATCAGGTTTAGACAATGGTGATGGAGAGTATAAAATTAATTCCATTCTACACATATTTTTTAAAATATATTTTATTGATTTTTTACAGAGAAGAAGAGAGAGGGATAGAGAGTTAGAAACATCGATGAGAGAGACACATCGATCAGCTGCTTCCTGCACACCCCCTATTGGGGATGTGCCCGCAACCAAGGTACATGCTCTTGACCAGAATCAAAACTGGGACCTTTCAGTCTGCAGACTGACGCTCTATCCACTGAGCCAAACCAGTTAGGGCTACACATATTTTTATTTAATCACAATGTACTTCTGAAAGTTCTAAAATGGAATACAATAATAACTTATGGGTTTTATTTTATAAGAACTATGGGAACAAGATGATTGCTTCTGGGCCTTTTGGCCAAGATCAGGTGTAGAACAAGATGAAAAAGGATTTAAGTAGTTAAAGTTAAGTGGAGAATAATCTATCAAAAAGATATTTTACTAGTTCTGTCACTGAAGTGGTCTACAATTAGTATCCTCCACCTAATATTCATGTGAAATGATCTGTTATGCACCTTAAGGACTCAATGGTTTAATTCTACTCTCCACTGAAAGGAAGCAGGGTGTTTTTAATGTGTAAGGAGAGCAGAAATCTACATAGGCCTCTGTTAGAAAGGCCTGCTAGCAAGGTTGGCCCCTGGCTGGCGAACAGTTGCCTGTGCTGTTGTAAAACTTCCCCTAAATGTTAAGAGTGCCTCAGGGGGCCTACAGTGTATATATGGTTTATGCTGAACACTCGCTTTCCTTCCGGAAGTCTGGAATTTTGGTATGTGTTCGGCAGAGGGTGCCTACATGCCCAGCTCCCATGAAAACATTGGGTGCTGAGTCTCTAATTGGTTTCTTTGGGAGATAACACTCTGCAAGTATCACAACCCCATGCTGGAGAAATTAAATGAGTCCTCTACAGAGCAGAGGCCTCTGGAAGCTCCAATTTCCTCCGACTTTGCCTTGTGCCTTTTATCTTTGCTGGTTTTCCTTGTGTCCTTTTGCTGCATTAAATCTTAGCCCTGAATGAATATGCTGAGTCCTGTATCCTCCTAGTGAGTTAGTTACCAAACCTGAAGGTGGTCTTGGAACCCCAAACACAGACTGAAACTTTAAAAAAATATATATATTGATTCATTTCAGAGAGGGAGAGTGAAAGAGCAATAGAAACATCAATGGTGAGAGAGAATCGTTGATAGGCTGCCTCCTGCACACCCCACACTGGGGATCAAGCCCGTAACCCAGGTATGTGCCCTGACTGGGAATCAAACTGTGACCTCCTGGTGCATAGGTCAATGCACTGAGCCATGCCAGCCAGGATCTTTTTAAAAAAACAAACAAACAAAAAAACCAAACAAACAAACACTGTCTTGACTGGTTTGGCTCAGTGGTTAGAGAGTCGGCCCACTGACTGAAGGGTCCCAGGTTCAATTCTGGTCAAGGGCACATATCTCGGTTACAGGCTTGATTCCCATCCCTGGTTGGGGCTCATGCAGGAGGCAACCAATCAATGTGTTTCTCTCACATCAGTGTTTCTCTCTCTCTGTCTCTCCTCCCCACTTCAATTCTCTCAAAAAATCAATGGGAAAAATGTCCTCAGGTGAGGATTAATTAAAAAACAATAAATAAATAAATTAATTAATTAAAATAAAATAAATAACTTGTTGTTTAAATTTCCGTAAGAAAAATTTAGAACAAGTAAAATCATGTTTGAAGAAAACAAGTACTGAGGCAGCACTAGAAGGACACAGGAGATAATGTAACGTCCTCTCATTAGCCAAGTTGACAGTTTGAACAACAAAGAAAACAACTGACTTAATAAAAACTCTTGAATATATAAACATAAAAGGGGGGAAATATAAAGGGTTCTAAAGATAGACAGACTTGAGGGGCTTTTCAGTGCTATATATTGATTGGCCCAAGTCTTCAGATTCCTATCTTCAAGTTCTGGTAAATGTCTAGGTTGTTAATCACCAATGAAAACTAAACTGTAGCCTGACTGTTTTGGCTCAGTGGATAGAGCATGGACCTGCAGACTGGGGGGGTCCCAGTTTTGGTTCCGGTCAAGGGCATGTACCTTCGTTGTGGGCACAGCCCCAGTAGGGGGTGTGCAGGAGGCAGCTGATCAATGTTTCTAATTCTCTATTCCTCTCCCTTCCTCTCTGTAAAAAAATCAATAAAATATATATAAAAAAAACAAAAAACTAAACTGTAAAGAATCAAACCACAGTATTAAGTAAATTCAAAGCTTACACTATTTAATTTTAAGTAAAAATGTATTAACATATATAGGTTGACTATCCACAAGTTGACAAGAGGGCAGCTAAATAAAACTTTCAGACATCATTACAAAACCAAATTACCTACATCTTTTCCGTTCATCCCCCCAAATAAAAAGACACACTGATTTTATGCTTGCTGAGGGCTATGTCAGGTAACTACTAAAGTAGAATAAGAATAATGCATCTTTCTGATCAAATCATCATCTCTATTCGTGATAAGACTCATTACATATATTCATGACATAGATATTAATCAAATTCAACCTATTATATTGCCTAAATACTATCACTCACACATTCTTATTCTTAAAAATAAAATAATGTGTGGTAGATATATCCTTACCACAGAAAGAACGTTCACTTAATATTTGAGCATTTCGTTACATGTAAAATTTATCTCAAAAGAAAAAACAAAACTGAACTCTAGATTAATTATAGTCAAGCTACACTACGTAGGGGGAAATGTGTTGATGTCTCTACTGATTTTTAAATATAATGAAAATAGAATGGATGAATTGATGATGGATAGAGGGTGTAGAGATCGGTATATATGTGATAAAGTATAAAATGTTAGTGGTAAAACCTAGGTGACAGGTATCTGGGGGTTCAATGTAAAATTATTTTTACTTTTCTGATTGTTTGAAATGTTTTGTAATAAAATGTTAGAATAAAATGACAGTATATGAGACAGGGGTGGGGTTGTAAGAGACAGTCAGTAGAGACATCTGGAAGATGAGGTTTCTGTGAGCTTTCTATCCAGCAAAGAACAAAAACGGCATGAGATTTTTCTGCTAGCAGAGGTGGACATTGGCTAGCAGTCTTTCCCACACAAAACCAAGCAGCTTAACAAAAAATACATTAGGCATGGTTACTTAATGATAACTGGTTCCCACAGCGGGCAACATTTGATTGATCCCAGTCCCTCCAGCACTTCCCAATGACCTGGAAGCCACTTTCCTTCCAAATGAACACCACTGCTTGCTCTGCCATCTAAGGACATGTTTATTTTACTAAATAACTAGGGTTCACAACCTTTGTCATGGGATGCAATTAGCAGTCCTCACATATGTGACACTGATTAGTGAAAACATGGGACAAGGTGGTCTCTCAACTCATTCTCTTACTGACCCAGTCAGTCTAGTTGTTGTGGCACTGAGAGGCTCTAGAAGCCACCAGGCCTGCTTCTTTAGTCCTGAGCCATCATCTCTGACCAAGTAAAATCTAGGTGACAGGTATACAGGGAGACACGGAGTGGCGGATCTTTCCTCTCCTTTACCTTCACTGGGGTCGGTGGGAATCTCACTTTCCTCTGGGCCCGCATGATCGTCCGTATTATGTTCTCCTTCCGGCTGAATCTGAGATAAGACATCAGGTTGATTCATGGCATAATCTAGGAGTAAGAAGGGAAAGGGGGTATAACAAAGAGATAAATCAGAATGACAATTAATTGCCATCAAGGCTGAACCTAAGGCTTTTTTAATAAATCTTTACCCCAGGACATTTTTTCCATTGATCTTTTTTTTTTTTTTTTTTTTTTTAAAGAGGGAGTGGAAAGAAGAAAGGGTTTGTGGGGGGAGGGAGAGAGAGAAACATCGATGTGAGAGAGACACATCAATTGGTTGCCTTCCAGACCAGAGCTGGAGATTGAAATGCACTAATCATTGAGCATCGGCCAGGGAGAGCTGAATGAAAGCTTTGGGGTGCACAGTTCAAGCAGATTTCTTTTAAATTATAGATCACTTCTCCCCATCCATTCACCTCCAACTATATCTGTTAGGAAAATAGGTAAGAGGAGAGGTTATGTGTGGGAAAAGCACACGGGCTACTTTGGCAAAGCCCACCTGCTACTTTCATTGAGTAAGAGTGACAGTGTGTCTCCAGGGGAGGAATCAAGGCCCTCCCAAAGTAAAGGCTACCCATGGAAACCACTGCATAGCTCTGAACTGCATTCTCTGTCCTATGTTTGGCACAAGGAGAAATTATATTTCCTATTTAGCAAGTGTGAACTAGATATCTGTGGCTTGGAAGCAGAATCTGAAGTGTATAAGGACAGCATGAAAATGAGGACCACTGGAGGAAAAGGGCCTGTTCTGAGCCCTCCTGGGCTGCTATCACCTACTCACAAGGTGCCAACTCAGCCTCACCCATAGAGATGAGAGACTCATAGTTGCCCTTCATGATATTCTTGTAAAGTTCCTTTTGCCATTCTTCTAACTTTTCCCACTCTGGCGTGGAAAAGTAGATGGAGATATCATCAAATGTCACAGGCACCTGAAACAACAATGACACTGGGGTTAGTCCCTCCCATTGCAATTCAATCATTCAGTAAACCTACTAGTATACTAAGTGCCTTCTAGTTATAAAAAACTATGTGAGCTCCTGAAAGGTTATAGGAAAAAAAAGTTAAAACACAGATACAACCTCCAGGAGTTTACAATGCTTTCAAGGAGTAAGGTGAGAAGCTTCAGGACTACAGTCACTCAGAGATAGGTATAAATGAGAAACAGTATTTAATTCACACAACATAACATATTGTGAATACTAACTAACTACTAAGCCTACCCGAAGCACCAGGATTATAAAAATAAGCTTTCTGCTCAAAAGGAGCGCTTAGCTGTATTCAAATTAATGACATGGACAAAAAAAATTTGGAAATAGCTATACTGGGGTTCTGGTGAGTCTAGAAGAGATAGGACTCTAGCTAGTCTTAAAGGACAGGTAGATTATAAACAGGCTAGAGCTATAAATTGCTCATTTTTACATCTTTAAAAATATTTTTATTGATTTCAGAGGGGAAGGGAGAGAAACATCAATGATAAGAATCATTGATCAGCTGCCTGCTACACACCCCACACTGGGGATTAAGCCCACCACCCAGGCATGTACCCTGACTGGGAATAAAACTGCAACCTCCTGGTTCATAGGTCGATGCTCACTAAGCCACCCTGGCCAGGCTCATTTTTACATCTTGCTCAGCACCTAAAATTGGTCTTAGGGCAAATGTAGATACTCAATAGTTTATTTTAATCTAACCTCACTACACAAAAGATTTGTGATAGCTTACAACAAAAGTACAGATGATAAAATAATGACAAAAATAAGGGATCAGGATGGGCTTCTGGTTCAAGGTTTTGAACTAAGCACACATGTACTTCTCTTCCTTCTCAGAGTTCCATTGAAATGACAGTATGTAAGATCGAGAGGAACTGTATCTACAGCAGCACCAAGAATGAGAAGGAAAGGCCACCACTAGATCAGAATTCTTGAAAAGTTTCTCACTGAGACCCAGAGGATGGGCCCCTGCTGGGGACTAAGGTGCATGAATGAGGAAGCGGCACCTCCCTGCACATGGGAAATGATTGCTGGTGAGGAACCCAGAGAATTCCAAGCTGAAAGCTGGCAGATACATTGAGTAGGAATGCAAGTGATTATAAACTGCAGTTTGAAGGTCTATCTTTAGAATAGTGGGCGCCCCCTTTGTCGTCCTCATCAGCCCTGACAGACTGGAGTAAGGAACAGCCTTTACCACAAAACCAAAACCACAAACCTCACCTGTAAAGAAATTTTCTCACCTGCCTGGAGACAGCATGGGATTCCTATGGGCTGACAACTAGGTACCATCTTCTGCCTAGCCTCTGGGTGGCCCCTGCACTGCCTATTTACTCCTTGCCACAGAACCTTTTAGTGAAGCCCGTCTGTATGAAGCACCTACAGACCTAACCCTGTCCTGCAAAAGGAAGATCCTTTGATTAAACAGACTTATGCAGTAGCTGAGAAGACATGCCAGCTTCCTATAATTAACCTATTAACCAATGGAATTCTCTACTTATAAATATGAATATACTAGGGGCCCAGTGCACAAAAATTTGTGCACTCTGTGGGGGGGGAGAGGGTCCCTCAGCCCAGCCTGTGCCCTCTCACAGTCTAGGACCCCTCGGGGGATGTTCACCTGCTGGCGTGCCTGGCCAGCCTGGATGAGGGGCTGATGGTTGTTTGCAGGCTGGCCAAGCCCCCCAGTGAGGACCCTCACCTCATGGGAGTGTGGCCAGCCTGGGTGAGGAGCTGTGGGCCGTTTTCAGGCTGCCTACAGCCCCTTCAGGGTTTGGGTCCCTACTGGTGTGCCTGGCCAGACTGAGTGAGGGGCTAATGGCTGTTTGCAGTCTGGCCACAGCTCCCATTGACCCAAGGTCCCAATGAGGCTGGCTGGAAGCAGGTTTCTGGGGTTTATTTATCTTCTATAATTGAAATGTTGTTGCCTTGAGGGGAGGCCATAGCTTGCCTAGGCAGGCAACGAAGCCTCCTTTTGCTTCAGCTCCGTGGCTTCTATAACTGAAACTTTGTTGCTTTGGGCCAGCCAAGGCAGGCAGTTTCCTCCAAACAGAAGCCTCCTGTTTGCTCTAGCTCCATGGCTGCCGGCTGCCATCTTAGCTGGGTTAATTTGCATACAGCCACTCTGATTGGCTGTTTGGCTTGGCTTGGCTGTTGGGCGTGGCTTAGGTGTGGGGGTCAATTTGCATATTACTCTTTTATTAGATTAGATAATTGAGGATTATACAATATAAAAACAGCACCAAAATGAACAAATACTACAAATAATCCTAGGGGGGAAATAAAAAAACCCCAATAAACTGAAAATCAAACAAACCTCTAACACACAGTCTCAGAGAAATTCAAACACATATTGCATCCATTTAAAAAATTCAGGCTGTTTTTTAAAAAGAACCAGAAAATAAATATTCTTGAAAAATAAATATAAAATTGTTCAAATAAAAATTAGAAAGGCTAGAAGGGAAGGTCACAGAACTCTAATGAAAAAGGTGAAAAGCATGAAGGAAGAAAAAAATATGTATTTATAATAATAAAAGTATAATATGCTAATTAGATCTGATGTCCAGAAGGACAAAGCCAGGGCTACAAGAGAAGCCTGAGTCCCAGGTGCCAGAAGGAAGCTGGTGCTGGCAGCTGGGGGAAGGCCTACTCTTGCACAAATTTCGTGCATTGGGCCTCTAATATATATATATATATATATATATATATATATATATATATATATATATATATATAAAACAAAAAACAAAGAGAGAGAAAAACCCACCTTGAATGAAGTTCAGTGGTTGAGCATCAACCCAAGAATCAAGAAGTCACCGGTTTGATTCCCAGTCAGGGCACATGTCCCGGTTGCGGGCTCAATCCCCAGGGGGAGGGCATGCAGGAGGCAGCCAATCAATATTTCTCTCTCATTGATGTTTCTATCTCTCTATCACTCTCCCTTCCCCTGTCTCTAAAAGTCAATAAAAATGTTTAAAAAAAAAAACATGAAGGAAATGTTAAAATACAAATACAATAATCCATCACCTATCAAATTAGTTCCAGGATGAAAATAGAAAAAAATGGGGAGGGGATGAAATATTATAAATATAGATTCATAGAATAAAATTTCCCAGACTTCTGATTAAAAGGTCATGACAACTGCCCAATACAAATTTAACAAAACCTACATGCAGACATATCCTCAATAAATTTTAGAAAAGCCAGTATGAATAGAAGATAAAAGCTTCTGGAGAGGAAAAAAAAACAGATTTCTTACAAACAAATGAGAATTAATTGGGTAGTAAACTTTTCATCGATTGCATTTGATGTTGTGAGACAAAATTCTGAGAAAAACTGAGTATTATTCAGCCTTAAGAAGAAAGAAAATTCTAATATGCTATAACATGAATAAACCAAGAGATACTATGTTAGGGAAATAAACCCGTCACAAAAGGACAAATATTGTATGATTTCACTTGTATGAGAGTCATCAAATTCACAGAGAAATAAAGTAGAATGGTGGGTGCCAGGGGCAGGGAATGGGGGAAAGGGGAGATAGTGTTTAATGGGAATAGAGTTTTTTTTTTAGTTTGGGAAGTTCTGGAGATCAATGGCGGTGGTACTTAATGCCACTGTAAATGTACTTAATGCCAATGAACTGTACACTTAAACGTGGTTAAAATGGTAACTTTTATGTACGGTTTACCCCAATTTTAAATATTAAAATAAAAAGTTTTCTGAGGGAAAATTTTTTGAACTTGGAATTCAAAAGGGCAGAATAAGAACATTTTCAACAAAGCAAGGACATAAAAATTTACTTCCCATATACCAATCTAGCAAATCTTCAATATACGTAATTTCATTAAGAAATCTTTAATAACATTATTTTATATATGATGATCTTAGAACTTAAGATGGATGGCCGCTGGGCATGGACCCTCAGATCGCCAGGGGCCCCGGCACTGGGGGCCGAGGAGACACCTCAGGGTCTGCCGCTGGAGAGCGCGTAGGAGTTGTCCCCCAGCCCCGAGGCTGGCTTTGCCCCACATGACCACTCCGGTCAGGAGAGAGAGACTGAGAAAGCCACAGATCGACTAGCCAGTGGAGCACAGAGCATCTCTAATGGTTGTCTTGCTGGTGATGAGGGCACCCATTCTGAAGAGGAAGGCTTTGCTATGGATGATGAAGATTCTGATGGGGAACTGAATACCTGAGAGCTGACAGAAGAGGTATCCGGCCGTCTGCCTAGGGAAAATTTATTTTAGATTTATATATATAAAAAAAGGACAGTTTAAATGTTACCCATTTGCCCAGGGACAACAATAAGTAACTTTAGCTTACCTTTTCTGCTATTATTATGGCAAATGCTAAGTTTAAACTATCCTAAAGAACTTTCGGAGGGGCCTAGCCAGTCTAGCTCAGTGATAGAGCATCGGCCTGTGGACTGAAGGGTCCTGGGTTCCATTCCAGTCAGTGGTACATACCTTGGTTGCAGGCTTCTCCCCAGCCCAAGCCCTGGTCAGGATTTGTGCAGGAAGCAACCAATCGGTGTGTTTCTCTCACATCAATATTTCTCTCTGACTTTCCCTCTCTCTCCCACTCCCACTAAAAATCAATAGAAAAATATCCTTGAATGAGGATTACCCAAAAAACAAACAAACCAAAAAATAAAACACACTGTGGGGAAAGTTCTCCATCAGACACTGCCTCTGAGATCTCCCAGGTACCTCTTCTGTGAAAGTCAGTTAACGTCATTTTCTCCATTTCCCCCTTTGCCGTTCACTCTTCGCCCTGGTCCATTCAGTCTTCTATCTCCACCACTGCACTGAAACAACTCTTATCAAGGTCACCAGCTGATGTTGCCAAATCATATCCTCATCTTTCTAGGCCTCTCAGGAACATAACTCAAATGGCCACTCTCTCCTTGAAATGTTTTTTCTTCTCGTCCCTGGGACTCCACATACTTCCATTTTGTTTCTTTTCCTACCTCATGGCCACTCCTCTCACTCCTGGAGTTTTGTTCTTGGACTTTCTCTTGCTTCTCCACTTTCTCTCCTGCAGTAATCACTCCAGGCTCATGATTTATATTGCAACCTGTACATCAACAATTCCCAAATATTTCTTACCTTTGAAGCTTCAGAGACCACTTAACACCTCTCCTGAATGTGTCACAGGCTCCCAAACTTGCCAAAGGAAAACTCCTAACTCCTCTCTACCCCCAAGATAGTCCCCATCTCAGGAAATGTCGACATCATCCATCCAGCTCTTCAAGCCAAAAGCCCAAGTGTCAGTGAACCTAAGGTCTCTAAGAGAACATGCTCTGGGCTAAATACAACTCCATTATTTATACCTAGTAACTACATGGTCTTGGACAAGTTAGGGTTCTTATGAAAATGATGAAAACACTCAGAACAGTAAATTATTATTCTTAACTCCTCATTCTCTAATTTCCACCAGTAAGTCCTATCATCAATACTACCATCAAAACACCCTCAATCTGTCCACTTGTCTCCAACTCCATTACTTCTACCCACATTCAAGCTACTCTCATCCCCCAAATATTAGTTATCTTATTAATTTTCCATTTCTGTTCTTACCTTCATGATCCACTCTCCACATAGTAGCCAAAGTGATACTTTCAAAATATATACCAGATGTATATCCTCTGTTTAAAACCCTCCAATTTCTTCCCTAGAGTATTAAGGTAAAATCCAAATTCCTTACCGTGGGCTCCAATGCCCTACACCGTGGTTCACAAACCTAGTTCATATTAGAATCATGATGGAGCTCTAAGAATTATTCATGTTTAGGCCCCATCCTGGACCTATTAAATCAGAATCTCAAGGTGAGATGTCCATCTAAAATGTAAAACCATATATGTGATGGCTATGTTGAAAACACTGCCCTACTCGTTCTGTTTACTCCCTCTCCCGCTTACTCACTGCATACCTGCTAACTAGCCTTCTTACTTCCCCTCGGGACTTTGCACCAGGTATTCTTCCTGCCAGAAAGCTCTTCCTCAGAACTTCTCACAGTTGGGTCGTTCCTGTTAATCAGTCTCAGCCTAAATACTAGCTCCTTTATGAGATGGTCTCTGACAGCCAATCTAAAATAAATCACCAGACAGCACCTTCATTTGTGTCAAAGCACTTAAATATATTCATTTTCTTATTTGTTTGTATTATCTTTCTTTCTCTACTAAAATTTAAGCCCCAGAGGAGTTTACAGGAATTGTTCATTACTATGCCTTCAGGGAGCAGATATCAAGCAAAAGAGTAAGGAACTACCTGTTGAATGAATGAATAAATAAACAGGAAATAAGCAGGAACTATCTGTTGAATGAATGAATAAATAAACAGGAATGGTTGGGAACCACCTGCCTCAAGGCTGTTTTCCATAGCTTAAGAATAATGTTTATTTCCTTTTGTCTTAAAGGCTATTCCATTCCAAAAGGCTGGGCCTCAGCATACTTCTGTAAAGGAGTGAAGGACAGATTCTACATCAACCCTAGACTTACAAATCACCCCAGACCCTTACATAAACCATTTACTCTACATCCTTCCCTTGTCCTCCCTCTAACTTTTTCACCAGAATTGCTAACAAATTAAAATCAACTGATCTAATGCTATTTAATTTAGTTTCCACACCAAGATTGTGGCAAGACAGGTTAACAAAGAAAAAAGTGACTTGGGTGTAATGAGTAAGAGAAAGCAAAAGAGAAAAAAATCCACCTGTCAGATTGCCAATTTTGTACTGAAAAGAGTCTTCCAATCTGAAGTTTGACACTTTAGATGATCTGCTAAACTGAGCATGAAATGCTTCCCAAACAGATAAACATAAAACAAGGTCAAGGTTCCCAAGACTCTCCCTTACTAAGGACTAGTGGTACCACTTTCCATCTGGAAGAGAAGCACTACCTTTGGGATATCTCCTTTAATACCCGGGGGCAGCCGCAGGATCCAGAAGTTCCTGTTCCTTAGCAGGTTCTCCAAGTTCTCCAGCCGCCTCTGCAGCAGCCCGTACTCCTGCAGCAGGGTCCCCAGCACAGCCCACTTGCCATCCAGCTGGTTCCCGAGATCAGCCACTGTCTTTTCACAGCTGGCCAGCTTCTTCTCTGTTGTCCCTGTCCGTCCTTCTAGATGCAGGAGACGCCGGCTGTGCACCTCCACCTTTCTCTCTATAGCCTGCACAGCTGCTACCACTGTCCACAGGGAGATGGCTGCAGTCTGCAGGTGTGCCTCGTTGGGTCCTGGGGGTGTGGGGAGGGGAAGGGGCTGTAGGGACGTAAGGCATTCGGAGTCCCATTCAGAAGTCTGTGTGCAGTGGAGAGATGAGACAAGGCACTGAGTGTTAGAAGAAGCCCTAATCCAAACTTAAGTGAAATAAGAACTGCTTAACTAGCTATCTGAGATTCATCTAAATATAGTTTGATTACTGCCTCCATACACCTCATCTTTATGGAGCTCATCAGCATCAAAAGTCAAAAGAACTGCTTTGATGGGTCAGGGATGGATTAGGTCAAGACAGTGAGTGAAAGTGGATCAAGAACCAGCCTGGCACATTCCCCAGATGCAAGGAACTTTAGCCAACTGTTCACAGGCTAAAGATTGCTCTCAGTGGGAAAGGCATACATGGAAAGTCCTACATGCCCCAGGAACTTTCCAGGTTTCACTCGGCTCAGTGTGCGTACTGACTTGGGCTCTGGTCCTGTCCACCACCCTTCTTACAAACCACAACCATATGTCCAGCTAGTGTAGCTCAGTGGTTGAACCACGAGGTTGCGGTTCGATTCCGATCACGGCACATGCCTGGGTTTTGGGCTGGATCCCCAGTGAGGGGAGGGTGCAGTAGAGGTGCGGGAGGCGTTGATCTGTGGTTCTCTCTCATCATTGGATGTTTCCCTCTCTCTCCCTTTCTATCTGAATAAAAGCATGTGTTTTTAAAAAAACACACAACCATACTATTCAGTAATAGCTGAACAAGCTTTGAAGGTTGAGTCTGGAGAGCTATAAAAGAGAACATAATATACTGTATTACTCCACAAGGCAGAACCAGAACCAACATGGAATTTTTAGGCAGGCAAACTTTGGTCTATATAAGTAACTTTTGAACTAGATCTCCTAAGAAAGCAACAGGTTATCCCATCACTGAATGTACATTGAAACAGTGTGTTTAAAAAAAAAAATTCTTGTAACAGGAGGTTGGATGAGCATGACCTCTACAAAGACTTCTGATGCTATGGTAACCAGCTCTATGGCCACAACCTCCCACTTCTTCAGCTCATCCCCTCCCTTATTTTCATTTCACCTGCTCTGCAATCCCACTAAACCCGTGACCATTTCATTTGCTGCCGGTTTATCAGACTGCTCCAAGCTTTGTTTTCCTCCTCAGCTGATCACTTCGGCCACTTTCAACCCTGTCTTTCTGCCTCACCTGCTGGGCTAACCTCCAGGCTGCAATCAGTCAGATCACTCTCATTCTGTTTCTGCAAGCAGGCTGGTAAGTCACAGAACCAGGTAAACTGGTGGACGGTCTCCAAGCTCAGCAGGGACACAACACTGCCTGGCAACCCCCATACTGCTTTTCCCATCCCATGTGTGGCCACTATAAACCCCAACCCCTCTCCTGACACTTTTTACCTCAAACAAATGTGGGTAAGAATCATCTGGAGATTTCATTGAAATGCAGACTTTGATTCAGTAGGTCTGGGAGGAAGCTTGAGATCCTGCATTTTAACAAGCTCCCTGGTACTGCTGCTGGGGCAGGGCCAGCCCCTCACGCTCAGATGACATGGAAAAAAATTAGGTAAAAATTCTCTGAATGTCATAGCAGCACAATTTACCATAGCTAAAATTTGGAAACAGCCTAAGTGCCCATCAACAGATGAATGGATTAGAGAACTGTGGTACATCTACACAATGGAATACTATGCTGCTGTAAAAAGGAAGGAGTTCTTAGCATTTGCAGGAGTATGGATGGAGCTGGAGAACATAATGCTAAGTGAAATAAGCCAGTCAATGAAAGAAAAATACTACATGTCCTCACTCATCTATGGATAATAATAACCATTATAAACTGGTGAACAAAAATAGATACAGAGGCAGAGCAACATCAAATAGACTGTCAAATTACAGCAACAAGGACAGGGACGTTGGGGGGTAACAGATCAGCCATGGGATTTTTGTGTGTGCATTTAAGCATAACCAATGGACACAAAACACTGGGGGGTAGGGGAGGTGGGAGGAAGGGCAGGGGGAAAAAGAGATATATGTACTAATCTTTGTAAAGCTTTATGTTATAATAATAAAAAAAACACAAATAAAACCTCTCTGAACGTTTTCCTTTTTCTTCACGCCCCTTCCCACCTCAGACTCATTAATAACCCATGCTTTCTCTTTTTTCCTTCCCACAGGAAAAAGGTTCATCATATTTAAACTAATCTCTCCACTTCATGCTCCGAATGCCAACTCCTTCCACAAGTTGGGGTTCGCTGTGTTTTAATTTTTATGGTCAACATTTCTTCTCCATAAGACAGACCGGCATTGTTCAATATGGCAGCCACCTGTGCCTACTGAGCGCTTGAAATGTGCTTATTTTGATTACTATGCGCCGTGAGTATAAAATACACACCAGATTTTTTAAAGACTTAGTATGGGGGAGGCGGGATGCAAAGCTCGACTAAATGCTGACTTTTGACCTCCCTTCGAAACATTGTGTATGCACCGGGTTAAATAAAATAGATCCTTAAGATGAACTTCACCTACTTGTCTACTTTGTAAGCGTGACTACTAGAAAGCGTCGGGCGCTGCCTGTGCTGCCTGTGGCTTCCGCTGCATTGCTATTGGCCGCAGCTGGCACACACGTGCTCAGCTCCACCAGATGTTTTTAAACGGCTGGAGAGGCAAAGGAGACCCGAAAGCAGGGATGGCATTCCCTGTGCTCTGTTCCCCACCCCAGTGTCACTGCTCCCTCTTTCCCCTCTGCTTTTCTCCTTTTCCACTGACTCCTCCAGAGCCCAGCCTGGCTCCGGACCCACCGACACGGCTCTCCTGGGGGCGGGGTGGGGGCGCAAAACCTGAGCTGGCAAATCCAAGGCCAATTTTCCGGCCCCACGGAACCAGTCTAGTCCCTGCTCATTCTACCTGGGTCCTGTGCGGGTTGGTCACCGCAGCCCCAGCAGGAAGACCAGCCCGCCGTGGGCACCGCCGCGAGCCGGGCCCGGGCTCCCCGTGCCCCGCAGTCCTCGGACACGCCTGCCACCGTCTCCCCGCACGCGCGGGCGGCCGTGCGAGGCTCGGGAGGGCTGCACCGAGGGTGAACCTGCGAGGACACCTCCGCTGGGCTGGGGAGCCCTGGGCCTCGCACCGAGGGCGGCCTCTGGAGGCCGGCGGGGACGGGCCCTCCCAGGCCCGCGCTGGGCGTCGGGGTTCCACTCGACACTCAGACTCCGCCGCTCGGGCTGCGTCCCTGACAGGCCCGGGTTCCCGCCCTCCTCCACTCCCGCGGGGCCGGCACCAGAGCCCGAGGCGCCCAGACCCTGCCGGGCGTGCAGCACTCCGTGCGCGGGCCGCCCTTACCGGGGCTGGAGCTGCCTCGGCCATGGCTCTGCGCTGTCCGGCCCGGGCCGCAGTCGTTGCTGTCGCCGCCGCACAGACCCACAGAGACGGCAACCGCTCGGCCTGCCTTCCGCGCCCAGGCTCGCGTGGCCGTGGGGCCCGGATGCTCGGGGCGCGGGGACGCGGCAGGGGCAGAGCCGGGTGACCGGGAAGCTCAGCGGCGCTCTGCCCCCAGCAGCCCCTCAGCTGGCGTTTTGTGGGCACCGAGCGCACGCCGGGCACGGCTGCGGCCTAGAGCGCCGCCCACCCTCCCACCCGCCGCGCAGCGCGCCCCCTGCCGGCCAGGCAGACACTCTCGCCCCGCGGCTGGGCCGAATCGGCTCGTGCGCGGTGGTTGCTCTAGGAACCAAGTGTGGCGTCTTCTCATACCCGAGAGTCTCAAAAGGTTGCAGCTGAGCTTAGGGCCCAGCCGCAAACCAGTGCTCGTCAGGGGAGTGCATTCTTCCTGGAGGTTCAATGAGCAGGCACCGCCTGAAGGGAGGCGCAGGGGCGGGAGGCAGCCCAGTTCCGAAAGGTGGAAAAGGGCGCAGTGCGAGAGCCGCTGCCAGGGAGCCTGCGGGCTGGAATGAGTGGCACAGGGGCACACGGCTGTGAGGAAGAGGACGTTCGTAAGTCGCATAAATTGCAAATGTGACAGCCGAGATCAAGCGGTTCACATCCCACGTGGCCCGTGTTAGGACCAAAAGCTGGTGTACAGTTGTCCTTACATCCGGATCATTGAGGTTATGGTTTGCTAGGTCCCTGCAAACGGACTGGAAGGAAGCACGTGTTCTCTATGGGGGTTGTGTGTTTCCGGTTGACAACCACATGATCAGGAGTTTCCAGGCTAGCTCAACAACAGCGGACACGTGAAAATAACAATGACGCTTGCTGACAGAAGGAGAGAGAGGGAGAGCCCTGGAGAAACTACAAAAAACACCGAGGACGTCCGTGAGCCCTCCACACATACAGAGAAACGGGCTCGGTGGCGTTGAGGACTCATGAACACCACTCGTTAAGGCCTTAGAGTGAATTTCACTGTGATAGGAGAAAGGGTGCCCAAGTAGTACGATGGGATATTAGAATCATAAGAACTACTATAAGTTGGGAAGAAAGTAGAGAGAGTTAATGTGTTCTAAAGTGTCCTATATTATCAGAGAGAAGGGTAAAGTTTTCGGTTAACCATGCGATTATGGAGTTTCTGGTAAAACCACTAAAATAAAAAGATAGTATTAAATATTCAAAGTAGCAGGGGGAAATAATGACATTATAAAAAACTCAAACCAAAATAGGAGGAGAGAAAAACATAAATAAGGAATAAACATTGAAAGTGCAGTCCTAACTGGTTTGGCTCAGTGGATAGAGCATTGGCCTGCAGACTCAAGGGTCCCAGGTTCAATTCTGGTCAAAGGCATAGTACCTTGGTTGCAGGCACATCCCCAGTGGGGAGTGTGCAGGAGGCAGCTGATCCATGTTTCTAACTTTCTATCCCTTTCCCTTCCTCTCTATATGAAGTCAATAAAATATATTTTAAAAAATTGAAAGTGCAAAATAAGGTGGTAGATGTGAATATAAATACATTAGCAATTACATTAAAAATAAATAAATTAAATGCTCCAGATTAAATGACAAATATTTGTATATCCTATTTACAAAAGATATATCTAAAATATAACCTTGATACCAGAATGCAACAAGGACAATACAAAAAACATGTATGGGCCAATTTTACTCATAACATAGATACAAAATTAAATAAATTATGATCTAACTAAATCCACAAATATGAAGGGATAGGCAAGAGTAGGTTTACAGTGGTTCATATGGAAAATAATACAATAATTAATAAATAATAAATAATATAAAAATACACTTTGTTTCACGTACTCACAACTGTAAACTTCTTTTGGCCCAACCTGCATAAAAATAATGGAACTTCATGACGAAGTTGGACTTACATCTACACTGCAAGATGTATTTAATTTTACCAAAAGCAACTCCTGTAAATGTAATTCACCATATTAACAGACTAAAGGAGAAAGAGCATATGATTATCACACTAGCTTCCAAAAATAAGGTTTTGATAAAAATCACATCCATCCATGATCATTTTATTTATTTTTAAATATATTTTTATTGATTTCAGAGAGAAAGGGAGAGGGAGAGAGACATAGAAACATCAACGATGAGAGAGAATCATTGTTTGGCTGCCTCCTGCATGCCCCCCTACTGGGGATTGAGCCCATAACTCAGGCATGTCCCCTTGCCTAGAATCAAACCCGAGACCATTCAGTCCGCAGGCTGATACTCTATCCACTGAACCAACCCAGCTAGGGCTCTGATAATTTTATTTTTGCAAACTAAAAATTCCTTAATTTGGTAAAGGCCATTTACAAGAAGTATAGTCTACAGTATGTATTTAATGGTGAGATGTTGAAAACTTTTCATGTGAAATCAAAAGGAGGCAATACCTACTGTTAACATCATTATTCAACATTATACAGGAGGTCCTAATAAGTATAATAAGGTAAGAAAAGGAAATAAAATACATAAGGGTTGGATAAAGGAAATAAAATGTTTAAAATTTTTAGATGGTATGATTATATATATATGAAATCTAAAAGAATCAACAAATAAATTATTAGAATTAATGAGTGTTTTAGCAAGGCTACTACCATAAGCCATACATTTCCTTACCATCTTTAGCTTGGCAAAACCATGACCATTAAAATGATACCCTAGAAATTTGAATGCAAATTTTGAAAGTCTAAGTTAATAAATATTTTTACCCTCCTCCCAAATTACATAGATATTTTCACTCTTATCATCTCATTCCTGATATAACATTGTTATCCAGTATTTTAGTTTTAACTTAAAAAAACTTTGCAAATTAGACATTAACATTGTTATATGGTCAATGTTTTTTATATTTACTTACATAATGTATGCTTTCCTTATTCAGCTTTCCTTCTTGTATCTCAGACCTTCCATCTGGGATCATTTTTCTTTTCTCCAAAGTATATATTTATTTTTTTCTTTAGTGAGGGTCAGTTGGTGGTAAACTTTCTGATCTTTGAATGTAGAACAGTTTCGCTGGGAATAGAATTCAGAGTTAACTGTTGTTTCTCTCAACATATGGAATGGGTCATTGCACTATCTTTTGGTTTTCTTTGTAACTTTTGAGAAGTTGGCCAGCAGTCCAACTATTGTTCCTTTGTAGGTGATCTCATGTTTCTCTCTGGCTACTTTGGCTACTTGCAAAGGTCAGAGTCCTCAACCTCAGCCAGGAGATCAAGTTCACATTGGAGAGCAGAGGACCAGGTGAGGGGAGAGTGAGGAGATCAGAGTAGTGGGATAAACACATCATCTGAGCAGAGGTGCCCTGCTCTGGGCAGGAAGGGCCTCCTCAGCTTCTTCACCCTTTGCAGGAAGACTAGAGATCAGATTCAGAAAGAGAAGAGGAAACTGGAACTCCTTTATTGAGATTAAAATGCTAGGGGGCACCCAGATTTGAACTGGGGACCTCTTGATCTGCAGTCAAATGCTCTACCCCTGAGCTATACCCCCTGCCATACCACTGAGGCCCAATGAACACCCTTTCCCTGTGTGGCCACACCCAGAGCTTCTGTCCCACATACCCCTTCCACATAGCTTGGCTGAGTTGCCA
>PVJC01025333.1:0-24822 GCA_004026665.1 Murina feae | reverse complement strand
TTATATTGCAGCCTGCCCTTCAAAGTGTAAGGGAACAGAATTTGTCACCCCAAAATAGGTCTACTTGTATAAGGATTATCTTAGGCTGGTAATTTTTTAAAAATATATTTTATTGATTTTTTACAGAGAGAAAGGGATAGAAATAGAAAGCCAGAAACATCGATGAGAGAGAAACATTTATCAGCTGCCTCTTGCACACTCCCCACTGGGGATGTGCCTATACCCAAGGTCCATGCCCTTGACTGGAATCGAACCTGGGACCCTTCAGTCCACAGGCCGATGCTCTATCCACTGAGCCAAACTGAGGGCTAGGCTGGTAATTTTTAAGAAAGAGTAGACATGGGAGAAATTCTGAAAGAAATATAAAAATATAAATATAGTTATGTTTACAAGTGAAATCTCCATTTGTAAGGGAGATTTTGCTGTACAAGGTCTTGCTGTACAAGAAAGAGGGGTTGACCTTATCTCTAGAAACTTTTATCAATGCACAAGGCAAGGACCTAAATCCGCATAACCACCTTATTCTTAGTTTCTGGGCTTTTTCTGGTGTCCTCCCATAACCAACTTTCTCCACCCCCAATATCCTGTTTTGCCTTTAGCTGAGGATGGTTTTTAAGGTGATGGCT
This sequence comes from Murina feae, assembly GCA_004026665.1. NCBI lineage: Eukaryota > Metazoa > Chordata > Mammalia > Chiroptera > Vespertilionidae > Murina > Murina feae. The sequence continues at coordinate 24,196 of PVJC01025333.1, read as the reverse complement.
TCTGCCATTTTAGAGTTACTCAGTTTCCTGAGTCTTTCCCATGTATACATGTTAGTAAACTTTTGTGTGGTTTTCTTCTGTTAACCTATTTTATGTTAATTTAATTATGAGGCCAGCCAAAGAACCAAGAAAGGTAGGATAAATTCTTTTTTCACCCAAAAGAAGCAAACACTCCCTCTCTGCCTTTACTAACTCTACCATAGTGGTTGCTAATACTTTGCTATTTAATAAACCATTATGACAGTGCCCCAAATTTACAATTTCTGATGTTGTTCTGTAGGTAGAGCACAGGAGGTTTTGTCTCGGTGCAGAGGCTGATGCATGCTGTGAGCTTACTCCAGCATTTCAGATCTTTCTGGCACACCAGGGAGATGGCAACGCCCACCTGAGCCCCTCCCAGAGCCGCCTACACAGTACCCTGACCTTTCATTGGCTCCCTTGAGATGGTGTTCCATGATTGGCCACCTCCACTATAAATAGGGCTGCCTTTCCTCAATAAAGTTAGACCTGCGTCCCAGAACCTGGTCTCCGGGAGTCATGCATGCAAGCATCCTACGCTAGGGGCTCTGCCGTCCTCACCCCTGGGAAATCCCCTGCTTCATTGTTCCCTCATTTTTATTGCCTATTCCCACACAGGTTTTAAATTCTTTCCATGAACAAGTAACTTGAGGGATTTTATTAAGCAGGGCTTATTTGAAATCAGTCCAAGGAAAGGAAGAGATATATCTAAAACCCAAATTAAAACATTGTGATTTGCATTTCAACAATCATAAATATGAGGTGGTAGTGATGATAAAGGAATCATTTATTAAATGGCTAAAACAGCATGAAAAATAAAAGAAGGAAAACTAACACATACATGTTTGTAACTTAAGTGGAATTAAAAGGTAGCATGACAAGAAAGGAAGATGTTCAAAAGATACTTACAATTTCAATGATAGCATATACAAATTCTACTATGGGTTATCTTGCTTAAATTACATATCCAGATCAAGTCCCTGTTACATCATTGTTAAAATGGCAATTGAAAGTCCTGAGTTATTCCCACCGTTTAGATGCAACAGTAGATACAAAGTCCCTATAAACGCTGCTTGTGTGTAACAGACAAGTGACTATAAGATGTTAGCTATTTATCTACTTCTGTCCCCAGGCAATGCTTAGCGAATATTTCTCCAACTATTTAGGTAAATAACTTTAAGCTTAATATGAGGAAGTCATGATGAGGAGATAAAATAACATAGATTCCAAAGAATGAGGGAGACAATGGTTAAGTTTAAAATCTCTACGAAGGAAATCTATAGTATGCTAATTTTGTGTCAGTGAACTTCGTGATGAAAATACGGCAGCAGATATCCAATAAAATATTTTCTTCCAGCCCAATATAACATTAGCCAACACAGATTGCTATTTGGTGATCTTACTTTTATTTATTTAAGAAGTAGCTCTATTTATTTATTTATTCTTTGTTTCTTTATTCTATTTTTTTCTTTACTGACTTTTATAAAATGCTAATACCTCCTAAAATTATCATAAGTCAAGCAGTAGAAGTAATTTCCTGGGCTTGGGAAAACATGGTTATTATTTCTAGTGCCATTGATGCCATTGTAATAACCTGGTTATTATTTAACTGGAAAGTAGTGAAAGAGGAGACCAAATAATATAAGCATGCCAAAAAGCTGCATTTAACACTCTCAAAGTCAGTTCCCACTGAATGATGGTGAAGGAGACTGGGCAAAGGTGGCTCAAGTGCATGCTCAGTGAGGTCTGGGTGACTTGGGAAGGCACCTATCTATTTGCCCAGCAAGAAAGCAAGTGAGCGCTAGCCAGGGTCTGGGGTTTGATTCCAGTCAAGGTATGTGGACCAAGTTCGAGAGAGTAAGACCACCAACTCCAATTAGGTCTTAAGCTAAGGTGACCAGATTTAAAGTGGTACACCATTGATTGGGGAAGGGGGGTGGGTTCTTTTTTTTTTTATTATCACTTAATAGATTACAAAGAGTAATAGGGACTTTTTTAAATCGCCGCGGGACATGGGACAAACTGTTAAAAATCAGGACTGTCCCGCCAAAAGCGGGACGTCTGGTCACCTTATCTTAAGCAGCAAGCGAGAATTTATTGAGCTGGCCAGGGCTTTCACAGGCACCTCCACGCGGGGAAGTCTCCACCTGCAGAAGCCCCGACCTTGGTGCTAAGCAGGCTTTTATTCACTGTAACCACAAAGGACAGCTTGTTCTTCAGCGGAACTGAGGTCTGTGCCTTGGAGATTGCAAGTTTCTGCATAAATGGCAATAATCCTTATCTAATGGTTTGCAACACTTGTTCTAACTGGCGCTCCCTGCTGTGGGGGCAGAGGAAAATTTTTCTCTTCTTTAACTCTCTTGTGTCCTTGTTTTTGTCTGCAAGGGGTTAAAGCCATCACAAGGGGTATGTACCTCTGTTGCAGGCTCCTCCCCAGCCCAGGCCCTGGTCGGGGCTCCTGCAGGAGGCAACCAACTGATGTGTTTCTCTCATTGATATTTTATTTGTCTTTCCCTCTCTCTTCCATTCTCTCTAAAAATCAATGGAAAAATATCATTGGGTGAGGATTAAAAAACAAACAGTGGCCAGGATGGGTGTTACTATTGCAAGGGAGTGAAATTTAAATCCATAAACTTCCTAACATACTTAGGAAGTGCTCCCTTCCCTCCTCTCCCCTCCCCTCTTCTTTTCTTCCTTCTCTTTCTTTCTCTCTCCATGTTGGATCCACACATGGACTAATAGACTTTAATTAACTTGAGCGCTGAGCTATACCAGGCTGCAAGGTGGCACTAAACCGCTAGACCAGAGGTTCTCAACCTGTGGGTCGAGACCCCTTTGGAGGTCGAACAACCCTTTGACAGGGGTCACCTAAAACCATCCTGCATATCAGATATTTATATGACGATTCATAACAGTAGCAACATCACAGTTATGAAGTAGCAACGAAAATAGTTTTATGGTTGGGTCACCACATGAGGAACTGTATTTAAAGGGCCAGAAGGTTGAGAACCACTGCTGTAGACGCTGGCCTTGCTTCTGGCTATGGTGAACTCCTAGCTTCACAGCACTGGCGTGAGGGGCAGGTGCCTTTGGAACGCAGGAAATATGACTTCACACAAATAAGATCCTCCACATACCAACCTCCCATGGGGGCTTTGAAAATGCTCCTTTCAGCAGCGCCCCAAGGATCTCTATCTCACTACCACAAAAGACCGGGGAGTTTAATTTCCCATAACACCATGACCTGACAACCATAGCCCCTCCACTTTTAAATCAACAAGGTATGTAAGAGTCATTATTGTCTAAAGATAGTCGTTGAAATCCCCTAGGCAGTTCAGGAAAACAACAAAACCAAGTGTGTGGGATGACTGTAAGTGACATGGAAAATATCTTGGGAACAAGCAATTGTGTATCATTGTATTATCAGTCCTCTTGATATTACAGGAGATGCTGTTCTGTAGTATAATGCAGAGATGGACAATTCTGTGATTCAAAAGAGCCATACACTGAATAAAAAACATTTTAGGAATAGCTGAAATTATTTCTCTTACTAGAAGCCTGGTGCACAAAATTTTTGCACTTGTTGGGGCGGGGTGGGGCGAGGTCCCTTAGCTTGGCCTGCACCCTCTAACCGTCTGGGACCCCTTGCTCCTTACTGCTCAGCTCGCTGCTTCTTAGCACTGCTGAGGAGGCAGGAGAGGCTCCTGCTCCAGTCATTGTGCTCCCCAGCCATGAGCCAGGCTTCCGGATGAGTGGCGCTCCCCCTGTGGGAGCGCACTGACCACCATGGAGCAACTCCTACATTGACCATCTGCCCCTGGTGGTCAGTGTGCATCACAGCAACCGGTCGTTCCGCTATTCGGTTGATTTGCATATTAGGCTTTTATTATATAAGATATTTTCTTTTTAATATGAAATAAAAGTCTAAATTGAGTCTAAAATATATCTTCCCAAAATTATAAAGCAAAAATAAACAAAAAAAACAACAACAAAAAACACCTACCAAGGTAAGTTTGAATTGGCAGCATTCTCTTACTGTTTCTTCTTAATAGTAATGAACATAATAGTGTGTAATACAATTGAATGTCTTGCATATAATATAATGTAGCAGCAGCTCAATTGCTATAAAGCAGTGACATAGAATGTATTTTAAGATAAAAATTTTTATGAACATTTCAGAGTTTTTCTGTCTTCCCTCATTAGTGTAGGTTTAGCAGTCAGTGGAAACACCACAGTGGATGCGACAGAAAGTCGTAAGTTTTACATTTTTGGATATGACAGCAAAGGAGAGTGAGCAGAGGGCACATTTTAAAAAATTAAGGGAAAATATGAAAGGGCTCATCCCTTAAAACAAATAAAAAGTAACTTTGGGATTATATAACTTAAATGCTTCTGCAATTGTTGATCCCACAGTTACTTATTGACTTTTGATATTTTATGGACACAGCCCATCAAGTGTTCTGTTCTCTGGGAAGCAAAGATATCCAATAAAACACTGGATATCCAATAACCATGTTTTCCCAAGCCCAGGAAATTACTTCTACTGCTTGACTTATGATAATTTTAGGAGGTATTAACTTTCATAAAAATCAATGAAGAAAAAATAGAAGAAATAAAAATAAATAAATAGATAAATAGAGCTACTTCTTAAATAAATAAAAGTAAGATAACCAAATGGCAATCTATGTTGGCTAATGTTATACTGTGCTGGAAGAAATTGTTTTATTGGATATCTGCTGGCTTGGCTATATTATATTTGTACAACTGAAAAATGTGCAAGAGTACCCTCTCTGCAGTCTTGGAAAATGCAAAATTTCCTCTGAGGTAAAGATTTTTTTTTTGTTAGGGTCAGGGAGTTAATTCTAATAGAATACATTATCTCAATCTCACTTTCCAGAACTTTTAAAGTAATACAAAGAGTGCTTGGCAAAGAAAAAGTTGAGGAAAATCAGAAGAAAATTATTTATATGGCAAAGCACATAGATTAAACAAAACACAGAGATACTTAAGTCCAAATTTGCTGAATTGTGGCCTGCATTTTGCACCTGCAGTATGTAGGCACAATTCAAATGCGATAGCATCTGGCATATTGTAAGTGCAGTAATCAACAATTGCAGAAGCATTTAAATTGTGGCTGCACTTATGGGGAAAGAGAGAAAACGCAATTAAGAAGATGTGTGCCAAAGATAGGCTTAAACTTACAATTTCCACAGAACTCATTCTTCAGATGTGAGAGACCAGAGCCAAGGCTGAAGAGGATCTGAGAGGGAAGAAGAGGCATAAAGCTATGAGGAGTTCCGTCATGGAGTGGTGGAAATGGGGATGGGCTCTGGAGATGATATCAGATCTGGTGACACATCCCAGCTTCATCACTTTGTAGGTGAAGGGAGTTGAAACATACTTAAATTCTTTATCTTATGTCTCAGTTGTAAAAGGAGAATCACAGAATAATGGAATAAGAGAAAGGGTGTAAGTTTATAATGAAAATTAAAGTCAAATGCTATAAGGTTGGAGGCACCATAAATAGGAATGGTAGTTTTCTTTCTCAACTTTTTCTCCCTATATTTCTGTCCCTATATTTTATATCTAAAGATGATAATGTTCATATATTTAACTTGACAAGTGTATTTTAATTTGACTTATAAATTCACCTACTGCACATTGTAGGGACTTGGAAAGTACTTACTCATTCTAAACCATATATCAAAAGTCTCTAATGTACAAATTAATATGCTAAGTGATGAAATTACAGTTATGAGTGTAAAGAGACAAGAGCCTTCGGTTCACTATAATCTAATGGGTGAATCATGCATTAGTCAACTATACATGAAAAATAAAGCAACATTATAAATGTAATAAACATCATGGATAAGAAATTTACATACAACATGAAAGGGTGCAGAAGTCAATGAAGTTAAAGAAAAATGTAGTAAACTGAAAGAGGAAAAGAAAAGTATCTAGGTAAGAGGCTGACTAGTGAATGATTATATACTAGGGGCCCAGTGCACAAATTCGTGCACCTTGCAAAGGACTGTGGGCCGAGAGGCTGTGGTGGGCACAGGGACGGGTTTCAGCCCATCTTCTGTGTCCCTGGTCCCCTCTCGCCTCTGTCCCTGATCCCCTGTCTATTGGCATCCCGCTGTCACTGCTCCCACATGCTGCCGGCACCAGCCCCACTTGCACCCACTGACAGCATAGAGCAACTGGAGCTGGTGCCAGCAGCAGCTGCTGCCCCAATCGCCCCTTAGGAGCAGGGAGAAGGGGAGAAGCCCTCAGGGGCAATCGGGACTGGCAGTCACGCTTGCACCTTCTGATGGTGCTGAGTGATCAAGGCTGGCATTGGGTGCTGGCAGCAAGTGCAAGTGCTAGGCGGGATCATGGAGTGTGGGAGCAAAGAATTTTCAGTAACCACCAGAGGCTCACCCAATTTTTCCTTGGGTCTTTTCTCATGAAATTGAAGAATAAAGTTGTGGACCAAAAGTGATCAAACAAGGCAGGCGTTTATTGCAAACAAACACAGTCTCCCTGTTCATAAGGGGATTCAAATGGGTTTCCCCCTAAGCATTCTGCTCTTCCCTTTATATCTGCTAAAGGCCCTCTCTTTGTCTACCTGTGCCATTCTCTGATTGGTTCCTAGCATTTTTGCAACATTTTGTTTTGCACTCCAAGAAAAAAAAATCTTTGTTTCAAAACACCCTGTTTTTCTGCTATCCATCCTGTTTTTCTGCCATCCTGTTTCCTGCAAAACATACTTTTTGTTTGTTTCAGCTAGCTCCATGATTCCTCCCTCTTCTACCCTTACCCTATCTACCTAATTCTGCTTTAACTCCTTTTAATAGGGAAATATTTTCAACATATAAATTCTTTAAACATGATGCAGCTATAGTTGATTGCTAATACCTTACTTAAAACACAGCTCTAAAGCGGATGAACTTTCAGGAGCAATCAAATCTTTAATTTAAATATTTAATCCTTTAAATTTCTTCTTACCTGGAGTTGTTTCCAGCCATCCTTAGAGTGCTATCAGGAAGGTCTGTTACAGCAAATGACTGATCAGACAGTTGATTAAAAACCAACTTACGATTTACCTTAGAGACATAGTTTCCAATCTCACACCCTCCCCTTTTGTTTAAGAGCGTTTACTAAGTCCTTCTCAGAGAAAAGCAAGGACCACAGATCCTCAACAAGGCCCCCTGTAGAGTCCCAGGCACATTTTGGAAAGGGACTGACTGGCAGTTTATTCCTTCTTTTATCCTTTAAAACTCTTCTCTCAATTGTACCATTTAGGTCAAGTAAAGTTTCTGGAGAAGAGCTTTCTTCCTAAAAACAAATAGTGGTCACATTAGTTGAACAGAAAATTATGTACATTTGTGTATTATTTTACATATATTTTATTTCCATGTATTTTAAACAGATAGGATAAAAATAAAGGAATAAGAAAGCTATCTAAGTCACATATTCTCAAATAACATTTTCTGCCTCTTAGATAGATGGTTCGATTGTGGTTTAAATTTTTATTCACTTAAATATTGATCTTGATATGCTTACCTTTAGAACAGACTTCGATAAATGGGTCAATATCAATTTTTAAGAAGCTGCTTGACTTCTCTATACAATGTGCTATGACATTTCTACTTGGCCAGTGGCCAGTCTAGAACACGAGCAGCTGTTTAAAGCATTCATAGTCACTAACCAAGCATTGCTAATTGTCACCACTCCTTCTGGAATATGTGATCTTGAGTGAGCAAACTTTATTCTAGTAGATTGTGGCGTGATAAAAATAGTCAGATTATGTAACATTGACATAGAAAATGTTTGTGTGCATGAGGAGTGCCTACTGTGTGAGTTCTTAGGCTCCTATTTAAAACTCTTAGCAGCTGTTTGAGAAAGATTATCAGCTTAATTTTACAGATGTGAAAACTGAGGTTGACAAAATCATTGGCTGTCACATAGCCGTAATTAAGCTCCCATCTGTCTGATTCCAGGACAAACCAAGGGCAATGGGAAGACTTAAAGTCAAAAACACAGTGGGAAGAGAGGAGAAAATAGTGTCATCCTCAGGTGTCCAAGCAATACCTCAGTGCTTTCTCAACTTGGTCTCAGTATTTTGGTGAAAAGATTTATTCACAATTCCCAAGCAACCTCAATGAAATTCCGAGTTCAACTTTTTTTTTTATCTCAGCACTGAATAACAAAAAAGCTAAGAAGCAATTTTTGGAATCACATTGATATAATGGCATCATTATGTTTACAAGATGATAGGGTCTCAAAACTAGGTGTGTTTTATGGATAACAATACTTTTCACCAGTCACATGAAACTAGTTGTCAGGTGTTAAGTTAACCTGACTTATGGCATAAATCATCCTGAGTTCTGCTACGCAAAAGAAAAAGATATAAATCATTGAAAAATTAGGGGTGAGTGAGAAACAGCCTTATCTTTGAATTGTCTAATTTTGGTGAGTTATGCTTTCACCATACTTCTCGGCAATATAGCTTTTTGAAGTGACTTTCTTTTTTGGCCAGAATAAATAAATGAGTAAATGAATGAAGGAAAAATGAAGTCCTGGAGAAAAATGAAAAATTTCTAATATATTCTCATCTACTAAGTACAGCATAGTTACTTATGTAGTTAATTGGTCTCCTAATCCTTAAAGCCATAGCAAAATTTATTGCTGAATACTGAAAGTAAAGTAATACTCCAAGTTACACAAAATACCACATATTACAGGTATCAAATTACCATCATTTAAATAAATTATAAAGCAACCTTCTTCTTATTCCTGAGACAGAGATTTAACATCTGAAAATCACTAAAATCTTCCTGCTTTTTGGCTGCACCATTATCTTTTATATTCAACTATCATGTGACTCCTCTCCAAAATAATAAAGAATAGAAAATCACTGCTGCAGAGAAAATCCTTATGAATTGCTCACAGGCTACATAATGATTCTTTATAGCGGGAGTCAGCAAACGTTTTCTTAAAGGGCAAGGTAGTAAATATTTTAGAATTTTGCCAACCACAGGGTCTCTGTGATAACTACAAAACTCTACATTTATAGTAGAAATGCAGAGACAAAATAAATAAACAAATGGCATGCCTGGGATCTAATAAAATTTACTTACAAAAACAAGACAAGTTGACCCACAGAGTCCATTTTGCTGATTCTGCCATGCAGGTTAGCTTCATAGTACCAACCATTTGGACAGTGTACCCCACTGAACACTTTTACCTTCACAATTTCCAAATTCACTCACTGTCAGTAATCTGCATTACTCTCCTTTTAATAATATGAAATGTCATTTATATTTAAACCTTGACTATTCTTCAAACCCCACATCAAAAGCACCTCATTAGAGAACTTCAGTGAGCCTAATATTTTGGGCATATCAGACTATTATAGGCTATTTTATCCATTAAGTAATCTTTTCTCTTACTGATTTAAAATAGTGTTCATTATTTTTGCGCATAGAATCTTTTTTCTAAGTAGTAAAGAAAAACTAACACTCTGATTTTAAAAATGGGTAAAGAACTTGAATAGACATTTTTCCAGAAAAGCATACTAATGGCCAACCGCTGCATGAAAAGATGCTCAGCCTCAGTATTCATCAGGAAAATGTCAATCAAAACCACAGTGAAATATTACCTCACAGATGTTAGAATGGTTATTATCAAAAAGACAAGAAACAGCAAGCGTTGGTGAGACTGTGGAGAAAAGAGAACCCTGGTGCACTATTGGTAGGAATGTAAGTGGGTGCATCCACTATGGAAAACAGTATGGAGCTTCCAAATTTTTTAAAAAATAGAGCTACTGCATGATCCCATAATTCCACTTATGTGCATAAAACCAAAATTTATTGAAATTTCTATTTCAAAGAGATATCTGGACACTTGTTCACTGCAGCATTATTCATAAAAGCCAAAAAGGTGAAAATAGCCTAAGTATCACATAATACAATATTATCAGCCATAAAAAAATAAGAAAATCTTGCCTTTTGCAATAACATGGATGTACATCAGGGGCATTATGCTAAATGAAATGAATGAAAAATAAAAGGACAAATATTGTATATTTTTACTTATATGGACAATCTAAAACAAGCCAAATTCATAGACATAAGGAATGGAATGGTGGTTCCCAGGGGCTTAGGGAGATGTTGGTCAAAAGGTATAACTCCCATACATAAGATAATTAAATTCTGGGTATCTAATGACCATAACTAACAATACTATATTATATTCTTGGAAGTTGTTAAGAGAGTAAATCTTACCTATTATTCAACACACACACACACACACACACACACACACACCTTAATTATGTGAAAGAGTGTAGTTGTTAATAAACCTTATTGTCAATCTTTTTGCTATATGTACATGCATTTAATCATCACATTGTACACCTTAAACTTATATGTGTTATCTAATAAAGAGGGAATATGCTAATTGACTGTCCCACCCTCAAAGATGGTGGCACCCACAGCCAATAAGGAGGGAATATGCTAATTGATTGCCATTCTCTCAAAGATGGCAGTACTCACAGCCCCAAGATGGCCAGCAGGGGAAGGCAGTTGGGGGTGATCAGGCTGGCAGGAGAGTGGTTAGGGGGTGATCAGGCTGGCTGGAAGAAGCGGTTAGGGGAAATCAGGTAGGCAGGCAGGTAAGCAGTTGGGAGCCAGCAGTCCCGGATAGTGAGAAGGATGTCTCCCAAGAGGTCCCAGATTGGAGAGAGTGCAGACTAGGCTGAGGGACATCCCTCCCTCAGTGCACAAATTTCATGCACCAGGCCTCTAATATATCAATAGTATATTAATAAAAATTGGGGGGAAAAATTAAAGGGAACCTTAACTATTATGTGATGTGATTCTCTTATTTAGGAAGTAGAAAAACCAGACAGGCTAAGTAATTTTTCATGGTCCAACAATGAAAGGCAGTACTAAAACCTAGCTCTCTTGAATTCTACTTTAAAATTCTCTATTAAGCTGTAAAAATCTTAGCCTTACATAAGAATTCCTAAGAGAATATAACTCAACATTCCATCAAGTATAAAATCTCCTCTTTCAGTTCACTAGCAACTAATATCACTTTCAATATTGTTAATCATAGGAAAATAACTACTGATATGTTTCTACTTACACATAGCTTAGTTTCTAAAAGGACCATTGTGAGTCCACTTCCTATTAAGCCAAAATGACACTCTTAAATTTTTACTGATGCTTGCAGAGTTGATGAAATGGTGATCTAGCGAGAGCCTTTGTTCTTATTAATAAAAATTGTAAGCAGAAAGTAAAATGGGAAGCCTCATTACTTCCTATGGAGATATAGCCATGGCTGGACAAGTCTACTTTCTATGTCTTATATTGAGCAAAACCTTCCCCTCTGTAATATTTATTTGCCTTTGCTCTATAGATTTCTTCTCACAGTATCTTATCTTATTATCCCATGACAAATATGCATAGGTGAGAAATATTGTTATGTCTCCTCTAAGAATCCTTTTTCAGAGTAAATAGCACCAGAATTATCATTAATTATCCAAAAGTATATGATACCAAAAATACTCCCAACAATACACATATATGTATGTCACTCTTAAAATATGGTGATTCTTACAATGGCAAGTGGTCTGACCAGCACAGAATACATGAACTTCTTGTCTTATAAACTAGAGTTCTCTTAATACAGACTAACTGCACTAAAAATAGACTCTCTTGGCTGAATCTATTAGTAGTTTGCATATATTTCTTATTCTCCAAGTTAAAATCAGAAATAAATTAGTTGTTTTTAAACAAAATTCTATGTAAACCATTTCCTTTTATTTCTTGTTCAGTTGAGTGTTCAAATGTTGCTTAAAATTCACACTATAATGTGAAATTCTAAGCTGTGTGATTAACATCATATTTCGTCACTGGAGATGCAGCATAGTTGGAGATCTTTGGCTTATTTCCTAAGTTACTGAGCCACTCTTTGATAAAGACAACATTCTTTTATGAGTGTTAACATCCTTGGGAAAGAAAGTTTGAAAATAAATATGCTTTCTGCCCAGCCAACGTGGCTCAGTGGTTGAGCATCAACATATGACGCAGGAGGTCATGGTTCGCTTCCCGGTCAGGGCACATGCCCAGGCTGTGGGCTCAGTCCCCGGTGTGGGGCTTACAGGAGGTAGCCAACGGATGATTCTCTCTCATCATTAATGTTTCTAACACTGTCTCCCTCTCTTTTCCTCTCTGAAATCAATAAAAATATATTTTAAAAAGAAAACAAATATGCTTTTTTGAAGGCTTAACATTAATGTAACAAACATGATGGAAATGTTTACATGTACATTTCATACGTTTTTGCTAGGGTGAGTTCTATTCAGGGTGGTGAAGGTTGAAACTCTTCTGAACTTGTTTTTACACATAGTCATTGGCTGAATCTCATCATTTGTGATGGGAAAAATAAAATAAAACCCTATGCCTTAAAAAGTTAAATAAAATTGTGAGAATATACTCTCAAAAGCTGGTGATCAGCACTAAGAGATCTTAAATGTGTCAGTAATTCTCTACCTAAGACTTCAATTAATTTATTCCACAGAGTCAGCATTTTGCTGAGTAAATTTAAATTGTTGTAATCTATTTTATTTATTTTTAAAATTTTCTTTATAAATATCACTTTAAAGATATTATTTTGGGAAAAATCCACAAAAAAATGTTTGACATATACATGTTCAGGCAAAACCAAATTACAGAATGTAAAAATAAAAACAGAGGAACCTGGGAAAAGTCTCTGATTCTACCAATATCTCAAGATTCTCTCATCAAGCTATTTGCTGTTGATCTAAAGATGGACATGGAGTTTTCTAAGCCTTCTAGATTAGTGTGTTGCAGTCTAAAAGGGCCCCATCAAAGTTCTTGTCTATAGGACAAGCAGATGAAACTCATTTTCCATTGTCAACTCTGCCCTTCTATTTTTATCTTAAGTGGCTCCTTAGCTTGTTTTCATTGTTAGTACTATGTACCAATGAGATCGTCATAGGCTCTCAGCATGAATTTAGATTTCAAAACGATGGGAATGAAGCTGTGGCTGTCATTTTCACATAGCAGCCATTCTGTTGAGTTTGACTACCTTAGGTGACACTTTGTTCATCTACCTCTTTAAAAGAGAGACTGTAGATTGTCCTATCCACCCTGTAATGTGTGAGTGTGAGATGGGGAGGAGAGTGACAGTCATCAGACACAGCATCTGACACAGGGCAGCACACTCAACATAGAATGCTTAGCCAGCTCCTATGATCATGTAACCTTGAATCCTAGAGTAAGTCCATTATACATCTTAGGGTTGTTCTGCCTTTGTGATCAAATTATAACTGACACAAAGGTACATAGTCTGGAATTTAGTGTCCTGCCTGAGGCATTTGCTGCCAGTGATTCCCAGATTCACTCATATTTCTCTTCACTAACTTATCTCTTCATTGTGAAATCCTGATGTGAAATGGGCCATTTCCCCCTGGATTTTTCCAATAGTTGTAGCATCTGGAGAACTCTCAATTTAAGTTCTCGGTCAAGAGAGGTTTTACATTAAAAAATATGAGGCGCTCTTGCTATAAGTTCTTTCATCTTTCTTTTTTGGTATTTTTCACTGTCTACCTGCCTTTTAGGCTCCAGCCTCAGGTACTTTGCCCAGCTCCCGATTTTACTCCAGGACCATGCTCACCTGTTCATATTTTTCTATTTTCTGGATGCTCCTTGCTTCTTGATCCAATTTAGTAATGGCACTGCTGTTCAGTTCAACTATATCTTTGCTGATTTTCTACCCGCTGATATTCTATTAATTACTGAAATAGGTGTGTTGAAGTCTCCGACTATAATACTCACATAGTGTGAATTTTTATGTTAAACTTGCTAGGAGCTGGGCCGTTTACTCTTTATGGTATTATAACTGTAGTTACCAGAGGTTTCCAATTGATCGAGTGTCTTGGTTTTTAATCTCCCCTTTTTGTTTTGGATCTTCCTAGGACCTCATTAAATTCCATCTTTGTCTTTTAGCAATTTCAGCCATCATCCACTGTCAGTGTGATGGTAAGGTTTTGGGGAGGGGAGCATTCTATAATTGTTATCAGTGTTTTAGAGGGCCTGTGTTCCTAGACTTTGACCTCCACAAATGTGTCTGATCTTTTCCCTACGTTTAGGTAAGACAGAAAGGTTACAGGGGGCTGAAACTGGGCCATTCCTCTTAATTCCTGGTGGTAAAATCCACAGAAGGTTAGAGACCTTCCGAAAACTGTAGTTCCCAGGAATTCTCACTCATGCTAGTCCATACTCAGCCTCCAGTAATTTGTCAAAAGTATCATTACATTGTAACTGCTATTTTATGGCTCTAGAGACTTCTACTCCAGGTAAACAAGTTTACACTGTTATTCTCTGTATTTGCCAATTTGTCTATAAATTTTCAAATTTCTGTATGGTGGTTTTTCCCTGTGACCACAATTCTCTCGTGTGTCCATGAAAATCTTTAATTTTCTGATTGTTTATCTTCCCTTTTCTTGTAGTAATGATAGGTATGATGACTTCCATGCTCTTTACATGTTGGAGGTGAAACTGGAAGTTTCTACATACTACAATCATGTGAATGCCAGAGGATGGTTTTGTTCAGGAAAACATGATCATTAAAGTGACAAACATATACTTATTTTATTATCATTTGACATTTTGCATAAAAATATGAAAATGTAAATACTTAGGATATATGTTATGTCTTGATTAGAGTTTCGTTTTTAAAAAGTTAATGGATTCTAAACATTAAGCTATATAAATGCTAAGAAATTGATATTTTGTGCTACTTCTACCTAGGCTTTGCAGTACTATTAGGAGATGCAAATGGGCTGTGAGACAGGACTTTGACAATTTTCAGAATTTTTGTAGGGTGCTCCATATACTCTTAGAGTTAGATAATAGGATGAATGCCTCACATGAACACCATAGTGACTGACCCAAACTCTCATTTTGTGTCCCTGTTTCTATTCTTGCCAACCTAGAAAAAAGATAATAAACCAGTAAATGACAAAGAAGCATCATTGTAATAGCAGCTAATTTTTATTATGTGCCATATGGATGATTTTTTTGAAAGGTCTTTCCTTCCTTCTTATATTCATAACTGTACAGTCTAAAATAGTAGCTGAATTGCTCTGGGCATCTGTTTGAAAGTTAAGGCTAAAAGTAGAATGCGCCTTTTCTTAACAATAACAATTAGAGTTTTCTTTCTCAACTTCACAAACAGGATGGTTTACAACTGGCATGCTGTGACCTAGTTTCAGTTGGTTTCATAAGAATATTCACTACAATAATGTAGGCACCAAAACTCAGCATGCTGAGCAGCTAGAAACCAATCCTAGGATCTTCTACTATCTTATTTATCCATTTCAGGGAAGTATTATCCTCTAGGTACTCATAGATATTCTTAAAGTCTATTCTATTTATTTAGGTTTTTTTTGTTCCCTTGTTCCTTATGGAGAGAGTTCCAAGATTAAATTTGCTGTAAAATTCAAGTGCTTATTAGCTGAGAATATATTTCCCTAAATAGTTTTTTCTTTGGACATGGGAAACAGTTCTAAAGAAATGCCAATTTATTTTCTAAGTAGTTTCAAATCATTGATAAGGGTAAAATTCTTTGTTTCATTGATAATGGTTAAATTCTCTAAAGGGTAAAGGAATACAAAGAATACTTCTAAGAGAGTCAAAGAATGCTATTATAAACTCACTAAAATTCAGTTCTGTTATCAAAAATATTTTACCCCAATTAATGTTTTCTTAATTTGCAAAAGAAGCAAATGATGCAAACTTCTTTGGATAAGATCTTAAAATATAGAAAAGTATATGCATTTTAATGCCCTTGTTCTGTTGTTTCTTTGTTCTGAACATTTTTAAATGTTATTTTAAACTATGTGCTTGCTTCCTTCCTCACACACACACATCTGAGCATACCATACTCTGAATCTTTCGGCTTTGTTTTTCCAATTTTCTAACTATAAAATGGGGTACTCTCTACCTAACTGGATTCCAGAATGTTTCTAAATTTCTTCTGATGTTTTAATGATGTAGAACTTTCAACTGGAAAGCATAGTTTTTCCTGTTATCTTAACAAATGAGAAAGTGTATTTCCCATGAACTGTTTTCTCAGGACTAATATAGATATCATGCAACCAGGAACTACTTTTTAACTGAACAAAGAATATTGGATGCCAATCATTCTAGGAAAGTAGTAATTAATGAGCTTGAATAATTATTGAGTAAGGTGATTGTTATTTTATTAAACACAGACATTTTTATTACACAGACTTTGCTTTATTTTACAAAGTATATCATAAAAATATTTATTCTGAAGGTACTTCCACTGATGAAAAAATGATTCTTTTAGAGGTTGTTTTTAAAATCCTGGTCAGTAGCTAAGTTAGTTAGAATGTCATCCTGATATACCAAGGTTGTGGGTTCCATCCTCAGTAAGGACATATATAAAAATCAACCAATGGATGCATAAATAAGTGGAAAAAATCTCTCTCTCTCTCTCTCTCTCTCTCTCTCTCTCTCTCTCTCTCTCTCATCAATAAATAAATTTAAAACATTTAAAAAAGAAATTGTCTGTAGAAACAATGTTCTTTTCATTAATATTATTGATCCATCCAGCCTCAGACACCACTGTCAGGTGCAGGAGAGTTTTTCTGAAAAACATCAGCTTATATTTTACTTTTCTTGGGCTTTGGGTCTTGATATGAGCTAGTTTTGACCTAGATGACATGACCTCACTTAATATTCCATACAGTAATTATTCTAAAGAACCCATGACATAAAACTCTGGAGAGAATGAAGGTTATGAGGGAGAGTCTCCTGATGAAGCAGTTAATCCTTTGTAAAGTCAAAACAGGAATATATTTCTTCCTCCTTTTTAAAAAAACTCCGTTATTATTGATCTGGTCTTACTCTAGACCAATTGGATACATGCTAGAATGCTCTAGAAAACAAAAGACAAAAAACATTTTGATGCAGGTGGTATGGTTTTGTTGGGAATAACCTAATGTGTCATAAATAGAAAAAATGTGCTATGCAATTATCCATTTGTTCAACAAATATTCAGTGAGAGCCTATAATGCACTAGACACTGAACCTTGTTCTAGATTACCCAGTGTGTGTAGAGCATTGTTCTAGATTGTCCAGTGCACTTCTAGAAGGCTACCCTATTTCTTTTTATTTAAAATATATTTTTATTGATTTCAGAGAGGAAGGGAGAGGGAGAGAGAGATGGAAATATGAATGATAAGAGAGAATCATCCATTGGCTGCCTCCTTCATGCCCTTCACTGGGGATCGAGCCCACAACCCAGGCATATTCCCTGACTGGGAATCAGACCATGACCTCCTGGTTCATAGGTTGATATTCAATCACTGAGCAATACTGGCTGGGCCTCTGTTTCTTTCTGGAAGTCTTTATAGTATTTTTATGAAGCAAAAATCTTTCTGTGTTATAGGTAGAGAGGGGTCATATAGTTTCAGAAAATGTAAAGATTGTAATAAGAATAGGAAAATATGGCCAGAAATGTTATAAAGATATGACCACATGAAAAGAAGCCCCAATATTAAATTTGAAGTTGATACAGTGATCACATTCTCATAATTGAATTGACACTGTAGACTGGATTCTACCAATTCTACCCCTTGTTTGGGAGAAAGAAATGATCTGTATGGAATTAGAATAATTTTAATATGATGCACTAAATACTATAATGCTGATAAAGAGAATACTAAACTGAGATTATGACATGAACTAGATAGTTGTGGCATTTGAGAAGGCAGATGGCAGGAGAGAAATCCTGTCTAATAAAAGAGTAATATACAAATTAGGCATCACTCCATGACAAAGATGGCCACCCCCATAGCCACAAGATGGAGGCGCCCAGTCTGGCTCAGCCCCGCCACTGAAGTGGTCAAGCCTGTTAGCCAGGCAGGTGATGGGGGAGGCGGGGGGCCTGAGGACCAGAACAGGCAATCAGAGGAGGCTGGGGGTCCCCTGCCCAGGCCAGAGGCCTTCACCAGGGCAAGGGCATGGGCAAGGGTAGAGCTGGTGATCAGAGGAGCAAGGGCAGAGCTGGTGATCAGAGGGGTATGAGGGTGCCCTACTCACGCATAAAGCTTGGGCCAGAGGCCTCAGGCCTAGGCAGGGGCAAGGCCAGAGATCGCAGGGGCCTGGGCTCCACAGAGCCAGCGATCAGAGGGGCAGGGGAAGAGCCTGCAATCATAGGGGTCTGGGCACTGGTAGAGCCAGCAAAGCAGAGGTCTGGGGGTCCCCTGCCCAGGCCTGCAGTCTTGGCCAGAAGCTACAGTGGAGCAAGGGCAGAGCCACTGTTGGCAGGGGGCAGGATCAGAGCCAGTGATTGTAGAGGCCTGGGCTCTGTGAAGCCAGCGATCAGAGAGGTTTGGGGGTCCCCTGCCCAGGCCTGCATCCTTGGCCAGAGGTTACAGGCCTGGGCAGGGGTGGAGTCGGTGATCTGAATGAACTACAGAGGAAACACCTTTTTTGACTGCTCATTGGCTAAGCTCCCTGTATGCCACTGGTAATATTCTTAGTAACTTGGGTAATAAGAATCAAAAAAGGCATTTAGGGTTTTGCCACCACACTCCTTGAGAAAAAAAAATGAAGGTCCACTGCTGGAGGGCTAAGAAATGTCATATCCTGCCCTAGCCAGTTTGGCTCAGTGCATAATGCCTCAGCCTGCTAACTGCAGGGTCTGGGTTCAGTTCTGACCAAGAGCATGTACCTAAGTTGCAGACTCCTTCCTGACCAGGGCCCAGGTCAGGGCATATGCAGGAGACAACTAATCAAAGTGTTCTTCTCACTTTGATGTTTCTCTCTGTTTTCCCCTTCTCTTCCTCATTCTCTTAAAATCAAAGAAAACATATCCTCAGAGTAGGATAAAAAAAAAAAAAAAAAAAGAAATGTCATATCCTATGAAAGGCACATCTTGAAAATGCCTAAAGAAAGTTGTCATTTTTTCATGGTGAAGGGACTGGAGTCCATGGTGATGAAACACCTTGGTGGCTGTGGTGGCTGGCAGTGGCTGCAGCAGTGGAGTGATGGGGCTGGTGGCTTCCCCTGATTAGCCTGGTCACCTACCACAAAGGAAGGCCAGACTGTGGCTTAGGCCTGCTCCCCAAGGGGATCAGGGAGTGGGCCTAAGCTGTCAGTAGGACACCCCCTGAGGGCTCCCAATATGTGAGAGGGGGCAGGCTGGGCGGAGGACTCCCCCCCCCCCCACAGTGCACAAATTTCATGCATCAGGCTCCTAGTTAATAATAAATGAGAGATGAGGTAGAGGTATTTATGTCAGACCTTCCCTAATATTGTTGATTGTCAACCATAATAAGAATAATCTTGAGAGGCAAAGGCTTCCTGGTTGGTATGAAAATAAGTCTCTTTTAAGAAAAGGCACATTCTACTTTTAGCCTTTCTTTGAAAGTTTTCCAAGTTGTTATTGAAAACAGTCTCTTAACCTTTCCTCTCTTCCTTTCTTCATTCACTAAATCATTATTGAGAACTTTCCATATAGCAAAGTGTATTCTATGTTCTGGGATACAGCACACAAAAAAATATGTCCTCATGAAGCCTATATTCAAGTTGGTAGAATTTGATTCAGAGCTAGTAATTTGGGATCTGACATCTATATACTGCTTGGTGACTATTCCAAAACTAGATCATTTATTTTTATAACTTGTCCTTAGTACTGTAAACATCAATCTAGCAAAACAAGTCAACTTATTTGGTTACCATGTGCAATTAGACATTATTATTTTTAACACATTCACCAGAAATTTGCTTTACTCAAACTTCAAAATATTCTCCTTTTGAAAATCTTTGTTCAAAGGTGAAAATCTTCTCCAAGTTGAAAATCAAAGTCAATGTACAATTACACTGACTAAAAACATTTATATTTATTTGTATAGGGTAGCAATTTGTTGCCTTAATTAAAAATCTATACTAATAAAAGGGTAATATGCTAATTAGACCAGACATCTTCCAGACATCCTTCTGAACAAAGCCATGGTGGCAGGGGCCCAGGCAGAGATGGTTAGGGGTGATCAGGCTGGTAGGGGAGAGCAGTTAGGGACAATCAGGCCAGCAGAGGAGAGCAATTAGGGGGATTAAGGCTGGCAGAGGAGAATGGTTAGGGACTATCAGGCTGACAGGGGAGCAGTTAGGGGTGAACAGGCAGGCAGGCAAAGGCAGTTAGGGGTGATCAGATAGGCAAGGGAGCAGTTAGGGGCATCAGGCAGGCAGAGTGGTTAGGAGAAATGAGGCAGGAAGGCAGGTGAGTTATTAGGAGCCAGTGGTCCCAAATTATGAGAGGGATGTCGGACTTTCAGTTTAGGCCTGATCCCACAGGGGTCTCAGATTGGAGAGGGTACAGGCCAGGCTGAGGCCAAATTTCATGCACTGGGCCTCTAATAATATATATTACTTCATTACATTTACATATATATGAATATAATAAAGTACTAGGGGCCTGGTGCACAAAAATTTGTGCACTCGGGGTGGAGGGAGTCCCTCAGCCCGGCCTGTGCCCTCTGACAGTCTGGGACCTCTCAGTGGATGTCCTATGATGGCCCCAGTCTGCCAGGCGCCTTCTGTGTGTGTGTGTGTGTGTGTGTGTATGTGTGTCACCACTGGGGACCTGCCCCCAGCCGCATCTGAGGCTTGGAGCAGTCCTCCTGTGTGTGTCTACCTGCCGGGGACCTGCCCCCAGGCACACCGTGGAGGCTTGGAGCAGGCATCCCCTCAATGTTGATCTCTCAGACTCTTGCCCTCCCCAGAATGTTGTCCTCTTTTTTGAGCGTGGCCAGGGCTGGGTGCAGCCTGCCTCCCAAGCTTGCCTACTGCCCATCTTCCTCCAGCCACCAGAAAGCAGGGAAAACCCCGCCTCGTGGTCAGGCCAGCCTTTTCCTGCTCCCTGATCCCCGGAAGGGACCTGGGAAGCCGCCAAGCAGGCCGCCAACTCTTTCCCACTCACCCATCCCCGGCTGCCTTCCTTTCCCACTTTCCGGTGCCACCAATGGGTCTGGGAGCTGCCAAGCAGGACCCCGGCCCCTGCAGCCTTGCTTTCCCGCTCCACAATGCCCCTCAAAGGGCCTGGGCAGCCACCAAGCAGGCCGAGATCCCCCCCCCCCGCCGCCTCTTTCCCGCTTCCCGGTGCCCTCCAACCCTGCCGCCTGTTTCCCATCACGGGTCCTGGGTCCTGCGCTGTCCCGCCCTGCAGCCGCTCTGTGCACTCGGGAGGTCCCTCAGCCTGGCCTGTGCCCTCTCGCAGTCTGGGACCCCTCGGGGGACGTCCACCTGCTGGCATGCCTGACCAGGCTGGGTGAGGGACTTTCAGGCTGCCCACAGCTCCCATTGACCCAATGTCCCAGCAAGGCCGGCTGGACGCAGGTTTCTGCGGTTTCTCTCCTATAATTGATGCTGTTCCTTGAAGGCCTGGGGTTATCTTCTATAATTGATACACTGTTCCTTTAAGGCGGCCTTCTAACTAACTGAAGCCTCCTCTGCCTCACCTCGCAGCGCCTATAATGAAACAATTGTTACTTTTACTGGTTAGGCCGGAGCTGCTCTTTCCTTCAGCTCCCGAGGATTCTATGATTGTTACATTGTTTCAAATGTTTCAAAGCTGTGTTTTGTTAGAGGCAGTTTAATCGGAGCTAGCTGAGTGGGAGCAGCTTCACTTTCGCTCCTGCCGCAATGGAAAGGGCTGTTTACTCAGGTCCGTGAGTGGCGGCCGCCATGTTGGCTGGGCTAATTTGCATACAGCCGCTCTGATTGGCTGGTGGGCGTGGCTTACCCTATCTCGAAGAAATGGTTAATTTTAATATTTCACTTTTATAGAGTAGATGGTATAACTTAATACATTATAAAATGCCAATATATCATCAGATAATAAAACTAAGGTTATGAAATATGGAAAATATGTACATAAATTATAAAAATGACTTAGGTTATTCTAGCTCAAATATGTAAAAAAGGCATTTATGTACTAAAAATTATTGTTTTGTTAATACAGCTAAAAATGTGTTAGACAATATGCCCTGTTCCCTCCACTCTGAAAAAACAAAATTTAGTTTAATATATGATATAAATAATGAGTGAACATTGGTTTAAAATAGACTGAGAATATAGTCAGTACACCTGATGCTATATGTACTATCTTTAATCCTGAGGCAAATATGCCATTGCTGAATAAGGTGATGCAAGCTGGTCTAATTTTCCACTCTGTGCTACACATGATGGCCCTCATAATTCATACTTGGGGGAAAAGCAAGAGAAATCTGAAACCAGATGAGCCTCAGTGTATTAGAGAAAGTGCCAATTAAAGAACATGTATTATCAAGAAGTAATCATGAGTGCATTAGTGCATAGTTGAGAAGGAAAATAATTTGGCTTAAAAGGATTAGAAATCCCCAGTTCCTACTGAAAAGTAATTCAACCACATAGCAAAATAAACAAATTCAATAATATTTGAAGTTTATGAACAAAATAGGAGGGGAGAACTAACTGTGCTGATACATACAAAGCTTTGTTCTCAGAGCTTCTGGAAAAAAAAAATTACTTTTCAGAAAAGTCTTACAGAGAACAGAAAAACAAAGCTTGCTGTTAAACCCTTGTGGCTAACCCATTGTTTTGCATTGATTTTTATGTGATTTTTTTCTCTAAAAATGTCACATTATTAAAATTGTGACACCATAATACTAGACACACAGCTGAAGTATTCTTAAAAAAAACTTTGCAAGAATTATAATTCATTTATCTTTTATTTCATTATTTATGTGAGTTATTTAGGCATCAATGTTCAATGCAGCTTCATTTACTTTATGCCCATGTGCTATTTGTAAAATGTGTTGATGTTTTACCAATAGACCACAAATCAATAGAGATTAAAAAAAAATTCTTCCTTCCCCTTGATTATGTGGCCTTTCCCAACTTTCCCCATTTAAAAATAGAGATAATACCAGTCACTTTTTTTTTGTCCAGTCTCTTCCCATACCCCTCACACCCCCTTCTCCCTGAGAATTGTCAGTCCATTCCCTTTTTATGTCCTTACTTGTGTGGATTCTTTTAACAAGTGATAGAAAACAAATGTCCGCCCTGATTATCTGTCCCTCCTGAGTACCAGAGCTAGAATACTTAGGAATGGGGCTTTATTGTTATGCCCAAACAAGTAAACCCATTTTATATATTTTATAAAATTCTGGTCAATTAACAATAACAATGTATTGAAGATTTTCATATTTTTCAAAGAAAAATTTGTACTCAGATAAAAAAATTTTTTTGAAAATTTGTAAAGATTGGGATTCGTATACTGTTGGATTGATTTATAAAAGGTCATACCATAAAAGATTTATCATTAATATTCAAGTTTTTATACATTAAAATTTTAATTTATGAATTAATTTATAATACATTCTTTAAATAATGCTATGGAAATTAAGTAATAAGCAAGAAAAATTACTTTCAGATCTTGAAGGTATACATTGAGTGGCCAGATTATTATGACCACCTGACATTTGTAGGCAAATTAGCTGTAATTTTGCGATGAAGTTGCTAGAGGGCCAGACCATTATAAATAAGGAAGCAGGTTTTTCACCACTACAGCAGAAGTGATTTTTTTCTGAAGATATGGGTAAATAATGCGATTTAACAGCCTTTGAACATGGAACATATAATATATATGTGGGCCCATATATCTCATATATATATATATATATATATATATATATATATATATATGTGTGTGTGTGTGTGTGTGTGTGTGTGTATGTATATATAATATAATGTATATCTTAATGGCCTATATTGTTGCAGAAGACCAAAGAAAGACCAAGCATGCCTCATAGAGAAAGGGAGGGACCCCGGGAATTAACACCGGTGGACTCCGGGAATAATTTCCAAATGAGAGTGAAGAAACACACAAAGGGTATCATTTTTTATAATCTTCTGGGGTCTTTGTCTTGCAGATATGGTTCCATCCCCTTTCCTGGGCTTACAGAAAGGCCCCAGGTGTTGGGGCTCCCCAGGCCATATCTGATGCTCTGTCCTGGGTCCAGTGATAATGTCTCCTCCCACCCCCCTGCCAGGGCAGTGCATTGTTCACATTTTTTATGGCCTGACAT
>PVJC01025332.1:0-24804 GCA_004026665.1 Murina feae | reverse complement strand
CACACTTCTCTGTCTCCCTCTATTTGTGCTGCCATGCGGTCTCTCCAGCATAGAAGCTTCAGCGTAGCCAGACACCCTCCACAGATACTCAGGGCTCCAAAGGCAGGACTCCTAATGGAGAGAGGCCCAAGAGAAACCAGTTTGCAAATGTTGCACAGTGTTA
Organism: Murina feae; assembly: GCA_004026665.1. Taxonomy (NCBI): domain Eukaryota; kingdom Metazoa; phylum Chordata; class Mammalia; order Chiroptera; family Vespertilionidae; genus Murina; species Murina feae. The sequence continues at coordinate 24,641 of PVJC01025332.1, read as the reverse complement.
CTTCCACTACATTTTCTTTGTTAAAAGTGAGTCATAGTTGAGAAATTGAAAATAGGACTCAGATTTTGTGAAAGGAATGTCAAAAATATACAAGCAAGTTAAATCACCATTGTCTATCATAAGCCTATAAATCACTGGTATTTCTTCCACATTCAAAATATATTCTCCCCTCAGCTGACTGCTAAAATTGCATCTTTTACAGCATTAGGCATGGGCTCAAGGGCTCAGGTTCTAAGATCTCATCATTTAAGTGGAGTCCAGGAATAGATGAGGTAGCTTTAGTGTCGTTCCTTTAGTATACAGCTTAAATACAACTCTCCACATGAGAGCCTTGACTAGAGACAATTATGCTCTCCACCTCCACCACACCAAAGAGGCAGAGCTAAGACAGGAATAGGGTAAGTACAATAGTTTCTTCATTTAAAATGTGTAAGTGTTAAGAAATAGTATGCTAAGTGAAATAATTCAGTCAATGAAAGAAAAATACCACATGATCTCACTCATTTATGGATAATAAAGAACATTATAAACTGATGGACAAAAATAGATACAGAGGCAGAGCAGCATTGACAAACTACAGCTAGAAGGCTCGGGAGGGTTGGGGTGGGGTTAAGAGATCAACTGAAGGACTTGTATATAAGCATAACCGATGGACACAAGACACTGGGGGGTAGTGGAGGCCCGGGGAAGGTCAAGAGAAAAAAAAAAGGAGACATATGTACTACTCTTCATAATACTTTAAGCAATAAAAGAAAATTTTTAAAAAAGAAAAGAAACAGAAGGCAAACAAATGTCAGTGTGGTGGTGGAAAGCACCATTTAAAAAGAACTTCAAAACACAACTTTTTTTTTTTTTTTTTTACAAAAGTATAAACCAGAAATCAGAATCATATACTTTCAGATATGAAAGGAAATTGAAGATTATTTGCTCAAAATGTACTGCTTGGGCCATGTGCTTCAGAATAATCCAAGGCACTCAACAAGAAAATACAGATTTCAGCACAGTTCTAATGAAGCATATTTTAAATTTGTAAGCTAATCACTTCCTTTTTAGCAAGGCTAAAAGTGGTTATTTTGTAAATTATATAAAGACACAGTGTATTCAGTTAATGCTTATATTTCATAGATGAAAAATCTGAAGTGAAAATTAAAGTTTTAACAAGTTAAAATTTTACAAAATAATAAATACATAATCTTAAGGAAAAAAACAAACCACGCTGTTGGGTGATTCTTTTATGACATTTTATGCATTCGAATAATTTAAATCTTATTATTTTGGCTAGTTATTGTATTTTGGATAAAGAGAATTAAAAGCAAGGAAACATTAAATTATATGAAGTGAATAAATCAATGCATATCAGACAGGAAGCATCATGTGAATATGAAAGATATAAAAACAATACATAGAGAAAGTGCTATGTTGTATAAATTCTTAGCACTTAGGTAACCCCAAAAGATTCTGGATCCTGACCAGCTTACACACTGGGGTCATCCAGGTATGGAAGTATAGGCTGTGCACCCCCATTGACAGATTTGATGAACAAGATGGTCCAGTTTGACTTCCATAAGCAGCAGCCACTGATTGTCTCTGGGGGAGATGACTGTAAGATTAAGGTTACAAGCTTTGGCGCTTTCTTTACATTGCTAGGGCACTTAGACTACATACGTACCATATGTTTTTATCATCAGTATCCTTGCATTCTGAGTGCTTCAGATGATCAGATCATTCAGGGGTGCAACTGGCAGTCTAGAACCTGTGTCTGGGTTTTAACAGGACACAACCATTATGTAATGTGTTCTCAGGTCCACTCCTTAGAAGACTCGGTTGTATCAGCCAGATAGCCTTACCAGACTATGTGTTTGGGATATTTTTGGTCTAAGGAAAAAAAACACAGGCACACACACATAAAAACAAAACAAAGCAAAGCAAAACAAAACAAAACTTGTTCCCTGGCACAGATGAGGCAGATGTGAGAGGAATAACAGGTTGATCTGGTTGGAACTCTCTCTCTCTTCTTCTTCTCTAAAATAAAAAAAAAAACAAAAACAAGAACAAAAAACAAACAACAACATAATCTCAGGTGAGGATTTTTTATAAAATGGGAAGCAAAGCAAAATATTTAACTGCAGTGTTTAACTCCTTCTATGGAGAAATAAAGAATAGAAGCAGCACTATTGAACATTAATTGATGTTTTCAGATAAAGACCTTAAAAGAATGAAAAAGAGGTGACTGTTTTGACATGGAGAATATTTAAATATCTGTTCAAGGATTATTGATTTTTGTGAAGAAAGTAAAAGCTGAACCACTGCAACAGGATCCATACTTTAAGAATGTGATTGAAAAACACTGAATTAGAAAACAAATGGTGTATATAGATTAGATAAAATAATTAAAATATGGTTACAGTACACTTAAATGAACTAGGCAATTTTCTTATAATTATAAGATCAAGAAAAATCATATATGCCTCCAGAATTTTTTAAGATGAAATTTTTAGAAAGAACTTCAGGACATGCTGCCCTTAAAAAATTCTAATAAACTTTTGAGAAGAAAAAATATATAATTAAATGTACATGAAAATTTTTATTTAAGAATTTTAAACCTAGATTATTTGCTAATCTTTTAACATTCATAAGCATATGAATTTATGAACCAACAAGATAATTTATGAATCAACAAGATAATTCAATTTCATGTATCTATAACAACATATTTTAGAAACATAAATGAAGATGTATTATGACAAAGAAACATTTGACAAATATTTTAAAAGAGCTCATGTTAATGGAAACATTATGATGTATAAGTCCCAAAAGTTAAAAGATGGAAAGAAAGACTAAAATGTTGTCATAAATTTTATTAAAATAGAATTAACTTATAAAATATGCTGCTTAAAATGAACTATGCATAATGTGAGTATGTGCGTGGAGGACATTTTTATTAAGAGAGCGGTGAGAGAGAAAGGTAGAGGCTGAGAAGGAAGCAGGTCATGAGGCATTGCAAGGGTTTTAACTTTATTCTGAGTAATGAGGAACCCTGGAAGGCTTCAAGCAAGGGAGATACATGACCAGATATGTATTTTAGAAAGGTAACAGAAGATGAAATAAAAATCAATAATAGTAGAGTAAGATTGAAACCTGAGAGTCCATTTAAGGGTCTACTTTAAGAAGACAGAAAAGAGATAATGGGCAAGATCAGGAAAAATGAAGACAAGTAGAGACCTAAAAGATATTTCCAAGATACACTGAAGCCAGTCTGTGCTTGTTTAAATATATGGAGGTATCCCAGACTGCACATTCAGTGAAGATCAATGAAAATAATAAAGTCACTCTGATGCTACGGATCTTCAAATAATCATTATTACAGCTAAAAGAAAATATACCAAGTGACACTGCCTTAAGTTTACTTTTGTACCAAAGACCATAATTCTTACAAAATTTCACCTGGTGACAAACAAAGTGTCTAGGTATAGCTCCTTTTTATTTAAGTTAGTTGAAGTAATCTTCTAACTCGTATCTGCTGTTTTTGTAGTTTGTTACTTGTGTGTTTTGTAAGAACCTAAGAAGGCTTAATTTCATAACCTCAGGTACTTTAATCAAGCATTTGAATTCAGAATATTAGAGATAAGGTGTAGAATATGGTAAGTACTGAGGAAGGGACCTGGCATCACTCTTCATGTAAATGGAGATTGCTATTCTGATGTAGTGATAGTGAAAATAACAAATAATATCAATAAAAAATAACCAGGAAGGATAAGTGTGTCTTTCCCCAGATTTTATGAGCAAAACATAGTCCATAATTATACAGTAATGTACTTAAAACCTATAGTCCTCAGCTGAGTGATTTTACCAAAATCTACTGGAATAGAATTTTTTCAAGATTATGAAATTATCATATCAAAACCTAAGTTATATCTATTGTTATTCTTGGACTCATTGCAATAACCTATAAAATTGAGGATATTTGATCAGAGCAACATGGTTTGTTAAATGGTAACTCATGACACAATCATTAAAACCTTAAAGTGAGTTTTTCCCATTCTCTCTCAGGCTCTCCTTTTTTTCTTTTTCTTTTTTTTTTTTTTCAGCACCTCCTTGAGTGGAGGCCAGGGTGGGCTTGAAGCAGGTATCTGGGATTTATTTATCTTCTATAATTGAAACTTTGTGGCCTTGTGTGGATCCCAGGGCCAGCCAGGGCAAGTGGGATGCTTGGCTTCTTCCATCGTCAGGGGCAAGCCACGCCTCATATTCACTCCAGCTCCATGGCCGCTGCCATCCTATTGGTTTAATTTGCATTCTTGTTCCTGATTGGCTGGTGGGTGTAGTGGAGTGATGGTTAGTTTGAATGTTTCCCTTATATTAGTGTAGATAGTGTTTCATTGTTTATGTGCCACAACTTCTTTATCCAGTCCTATATCATAAGCCACTTCAATGTCTTGGCCACTGTGAATAATGTTGCAATGAACATATGGGTGCATATATCTTTGCAAATACATGATTTCGAGTATATACCCAGGAATGGGATTGCTGAGTCATATGGTAGCTCTATTCTTAATTTTTTGAAGAACTACCAGACTGCTTTCCACAGTGGTTGTACCAGTTTATATACCCACCACCAATGAATGAAGGTTCCCTTTTTTTCTACAACCTCTCCAACACTTGTTATTTCATTGTGTACATGTGCTATAGCATTTTAATCCACTGTCTACTGATGGGAACTTGAGCTGCTTCCAAATATTGGCTATTGTAAATAACACTGCAATGAACACAGGGGTGCATATATTCTTTCAAATTAATGTTTTGTGGGTTTTTTATATATATATATTCTCTGAAGTGGGATCACTGGGTCATAAGGAAGTTCCACTTTTAATTAATTTTATTTTTTAGAAACCATAGATACAGAGAACAGACTGACATCTGTCAGAGAGGAAGAGGGTGAGGGCTGGATGAAAAAGGGGACATAATTAAGCAGTACAAATGGTTAGTGGCAGAATAGCCACAGGAATGTAGATTACAGCATGAGGAATATAGTGAATAATATTGAGATAAATAGGTATGGGGCCAACTGGATACTTGAAAAAGTGGGGGACCACTCTGTAAATTATGTTCTAACCACGTTGCTGTATATCTGATTCTAACACAGAATAATATTTAATGTAAACTATAATTGAAAAATAAATAATAAATGAAAGGGGAAAATTCATGGAAAATAGAGCGCCCCCCCTCTCCACTTAGTTATGGCTGGATCCAGACATTTTCATATGTCTTTTGCCCTTTTGTATGCCTTCTTTTGGAGAAGTGTCTCCATTATGACCTTTTTTAAAAAAAAATTTCATTGTTGAGTGTATTACAGGTGTCTCTCTTTTCTCCCATTGCCCCACTCAAACTGGTTCACCTCTTGCTCCAGGCCTTCACCACACTATTATCAATGTCCATGTGCAATGCAAGTTCTTTGGTTAATCTTTTCTTAACCCCTAAGCCCTTCTCTCAGAGATTCCACAGTCTGTTCCATGTTTCCATGCCTCTGGTTCTATTTTATTCATCATTTTATTTTCTTCATTAGATTCCACATATAAGTGAGGTCATGTGGTATTTGTCTTTCTCTGGCTGGCTTGTATCTCTTAACATAATAATCCCCAGATTTATCCATGCTGTTTCTAAGGATAATAGATATTTTTAAAAAAATAGCTGCACAGTATTTCATTGTGTATATGTACCACAGTTTTGTAGTTTTTTTTTTTTTTTTTGTGTGTGTGTGTGTGTGTGTTTTAATCCACTCATCTACTGATGGGCACTTGGGCTGTTTCCAGATCTTAACTATTGTAGATAATGCTGTTATGAACATAACGGTACGTATTTTTCTGGTTGGTGTTTAAGGATCCTTAGGATATATTCTTAGAAGTTGGATAGCTGGGTCAAATGGCAGTTCCATTTTTATTTTTTTTGAGGAACTTTTATACTGTTTTCCAAAGTGGCTGCACCAGTCTGCATTCCCACCAGCAGTGTACTAGGGTTCCCTTTTCTCCACCTCCTCATGAGCACATACTACTATAATTTGTTGATTTGTTGATGGTAGTCATTCAGGCAAGTGGGAGGTATTTACCAATGATTTATTTGATAAGGGGTTAATTTCCAAAATATATAAAGTACTCATACAACTCAACAAAAGAAAGACAAACAATCTGATATAAAAATAGGCAGCTGACCTAAATAGATACTTCTCCAAAGAGGACATACAAAAGGGCAGGAGATAAAAAAAATGCTCAAGGCCACTAACAACCTGAGAGATGCAAATTAAAATGACTATGATATTATTTTTAAAAGAAATTATCTCAAACTAATAATATTATAGGAAAGTCTAAAAAGATTAAACAATCTATACTAATAAAAGTGTAATATGGTAACTAGAATGGAGGACCTTCCTTCAGGACAAAGCCACAGTGGGCGGGGCTACAGCAGAGGTGGCAGAGGCCTGTGGCCATGTGGCAGCAGGTGGGGGCTGGGGCCAAGGCCCTTGCACAAATTCATGCATTGGGCCTCTCATGTTTTATAATCTGACTAGAGGCTCAACACATGAAATTCATGCAAGAGTAGGCCTTTGCAGCTGCAGCAACTGCCTCGATCCCTCCCTCACAGCCACGGTGGCTGCCTTGATCCTGTGGCTGTAGCCCCAGCTTCATCTGGAGGATCATCCGGAAGGATCTTTGGTCTAATTAGCATATTCAACTTTTATTAGTATACTAGTAGATTAAACTTAATGTGAACTAACAGATATGTAAGCTCTTAAAAACATTACCAGAATAAATTAACTCTGTAGAATCAGAAACCTAGGCTCAAAGATAAACAAAACCAGAGAGATTAAGAAGGCAGGACTCCCCACCATCTATGTGATAAATTTTGAGCTAATTGTACTTGAATCTTAAAGGACAAGGAACTGACAGTTGGGTTATGCTTCTGAGATCCCAGAAGTTGGTGTTGCAAACAACTTCACTTTAGCATGATTATCACTCCAGAACTGAGGCAGGACAGTGTTTGGATTAGTGCTGACAAATGTTAGGTACCTGGTTATGGAGACCATTCATTAACCCAAATCAGGCTGTGTTAAGACCGCATGCAGTATCTTTGCTGTTTAATGAAGTTGTAGGAACTGTTTTGGAATCAACATGAAAGGCTATGAGGGATACACAATTAGAAATCAAATGTCTCAGATGAAAAGCCATACATGGGAAGTGTTTTGAATTCTCTGCCATGAGATTAAGAGAAGTGGTTTCCTCACAGGGTACTGTGTGTGGAAGTATGGAGAAAATGTTAGTATCTAAGTGGAGAGTTTTTGGAAAAGGAAATTGGAGTCTTTCCAATAAAGGACGTTTTGTGCTATTATATGTCCTGGCAGAATAGGTCCTCTAGCTTCAAAGGATATAAGCTCAAGGAGCTATCCTCATACTGTTAAAAAGTGAATAAGTTTGAAGCACCTGGCAGAGACCATGTGCTCCCAAACTATGAACATCATCCTTAGGACAGTGCAATAACTTGAAAAGAAAGTTGTTAATTTTATCATCAAGGAGACATCCAAGAATAATAGATCCTAATGTACAAGTGAAGACAATTATTAGACTTTTCCTAATCTTCATGATTAGAAGTCATCCAAAGCTCTAAACCTTAAAATTTATCTTTCCTTGTGGTTAAGTCATCAGCAAACTACTCAGATAGGTATCTGGTCTAATCTCTAGCAAAAGCTCTGGATGTAAGCTCTTAAAAACATTACCAGAATAAACTAACTCTGTAGAATCAGAAACCTAGGCTCAAAGGTGAACAAAACCAGAGAGATCAAGTCTAATCTTTGACCAGATCAAGATCTGGTCTAATCTCTAGCAAAAGCTCTGGCAAACATAAAGGTGCTACTGTACACCCCCCAAAAAGAACGGGCTCAGCTGCAGTGTGTACACATATGGAGTCTGTGAAATTTTACAGGAGAGTAATGTGGCATGCCTGCAAGACCATACTTCTCCTTTTTACTAAAGTGAATGATAGTTACAAGGAAAGATGTTCCTCAGCATATTTATAAATTGATTTTATGTGTAGCAGAGTCTCCCTGATGGGCTCACTCAGTCTTGAGGTGACTGAGGAATTGGAAAAGCTGGAGACTTGAAGTTTGGCTCAGACAGAATTTGCGTGGATCATGATCAAAGAGCAGGCAAGCGGTTCCACCAGCTAATTTGCCTTCTGTGAGAAACACTTATTCATAAACTGAGAAGCTGTATGCTACAGAACAATCTAATGCATGGCATTTTGGTATTTAAAAATGAATATTATTTTCCATACTGCTTATCTAATGGTATTGTGACTCTATTCATAGATCTATTATGGCATCTGGTCATAAATTTGTGAAATTAAAGTACCTAACTTTATAAAGCATTTATCACTATGGCTAACATGTGGTAAGTATTTAATCAATACCATTGATTTATCTGTATTAATAAAAGTATTGCTACCACTTATTTTAAGTATTCAATCTCTTACATATGTATACTTATGTCTCTTGTTGCAGCTAAGAATATGAAGATGTTCCGTGAAAGCTTTGCAACCTGTAACTTATGTCCAAGGCTGGTACTGAGAGTGTACCATTTGCTGAACTGGTTCACTTTATACCTTCAGATTCTCATGAAAGACTTATTGTCCACATGGGAAGTTGCTGAATGCGTGCCCGCAGGGCTGTGCCTCCTAGACTTCATTTAGCCCATGATGGCAGGAACGTCGGCCCTTGCCCTTACATATGCAAACCCATGAGTTAGTGCTCCTGGCCAACCTTCCTATAGTTCTGTTGCCAATATACTTCACCCATTGCCTGAGCAGTGATATCAAAATGCCTGTAAGTATACTTTAATATTGAGTTATCAAAGTAAAATTTATGCTAACCTAATCGATAGAAAAATATGGACACTGATTCCCAATTACAAAAAAAAGTCAACTGGAAGGAAAGGAGGAAAGAAGGAAGTTTTGTTATTATTTTTTCTTTTTTTAAGGGGAAGGACAAGGGACTTAAAAGGAAATAAAAGGTGGAAAAAATAGAGAAGTTGTGCTTGGGGGTCAGAATAATTATAGCGCAAAATGTCCAGAATTGTGAGAAAAAGAAAAAGAGAATGAGACATGACAGGGGACTACTACCTCAAACATACGTTTTATGTAACATGACCATGGGATTTGAAGAGAATTTTACATATTATTTTCTGAAACCCCAATGAGGATGGGTCCATTGTTTTTCTCCTTGTTCCTTTCAAGAGCATAATGAAGCTTAAACTTTCTACCTCTTGAGTGTATTTCCTTCTAGAACCTGTCACAGGTGAGATGATACACCCCTGCTACCACTCAAAGTCATTGGGCATTCTCAGTCCTAATTAGCTCAGAAATAATGGCCCCTACCTCTGTGGAAATAAACAAAAGGATTCTCTAGCTGCCAGTTCCCTTTCAAAAATTACAAATACCATATATATTTTTTTAAAAGGGAACATGCATATTTAAAAACTAGGGGCCCGGTGCACAAAAATTTGTGCACTCGGGGGGTGGGAGTCCTTCAGCCCGGCCTGTGCCCTCTTGCAGTCTGGGACACCTGGGGGGGGGGGGATGTCCACCTGCTGGCATGCCTGGCCAGCCTGGGTGAGGGGCTGAGGGCCATTTTCAGGCTGCCCACAGCGCTTTCAGGGTTTGTGCACTGTGGGGTGGGAGGGCTGGTGAGTGCAGGCCTGGACGTTTCCCATAAGAGGTCCCACGATCGCATATGCCTGGTGGGCCTCCAGTACTGAGGGGACACACCTGGCGCAGAGCTGGGTGGTGAGCCAGGGGCGGATGCTGATGCAGGATCCCTCGGTGGGGCCCTGCTGCTGAGGGAACACACCCGGGGTGGAGCCAGGCAGCGGACTGGCTTCGGATTCTCCACACTATGCAGCAGACACTCCCACACGCCCCCGAGGAGGCCCCTGGGGCAGAGCCAGGCAGCAGATCCAGGACAGGCATTCCTGGATGCCCCAAGGAGGCCCTCGGGGGGCAAAGCCAGGCAGCAGACCCAGGATGGCTGCTCTTGCAAGCCCTGTGGAGGACCTGCTCTCCCGAACGCCTGGTGGAGGCCCCCAGGGGGTGGAGCCAGGCAGTGGATCTGGGATAGCTGCTCCTGGATGCCTCGAGGAAGCCCCAGGCTGGACCCCCCCCCCCACTGAGCTGACACACCTGGCACAGCTATGCTAGCCGCGGAGGCTCCCAGTACAAAGCCACCCTGTCAGCCTCCATCTTGGCTGGGTTAATTTGCATACAGCCACTCTGATTGGCTGGTGGGCGTGGCTGTGAGCAGAGGCTCAGCCAGCCTAGGCAGGCAGTTGCAACATAACCCTCTGGTTTGTTCTAGCTCCATGGCTGCCGGCCTCCATCTTAGCTGAGTTAATTTGCATACAGCTGCTCTGATTGGCTGGTGGGCATGGCTTAGGTGTCTCGGGTAATGGTCAATTTGCATATTACTCTTTTATTATATTAGATTATGTACTGAAAGTAGAGGACTGAAGAAAAATTAAAAAGTTACGAAGAACCAAGTTTGAATTTCTCACACAGTTAAACTTTTTATTGTTCTGCATAAGGGAAAATAGTTCAAAGCTTAATGCCACCCAGAGATATGTGTACCCATAAATATCACTTCTACTCATTACATCGTTCTCTTCTGTAAATGTTCACATTTACATTCTTTCTCTCTTTTTCTCTGTCTCTTTTACTTTCTAGCTCTCTACCCTACCTTGAAGCCTTCCCATTTGAAATCATACAGCTTTCTTACTTTTTGGCAAATTGCCCCCTATTCACAGCAGAAAATGTTATTCTGTGATTCCTTCCAAAATTCTCATTCCACTGTAACATCAGAAATCTTAGTCAGGAGCATATGGGTATTTACACTTGCAAAGATGTAAAAGCACAAGGTGTCTTATGAATGCTAATCAATGAAGATGAACTAGATTTTATTCCAAAGCTTCCTTAATTGAGAGCTACACATCAGCTGTGTTCCTTCATGGTAGTATGTCTATTCTTTCCAAAACATGATTTTCTCTCTGTGGTGACAGCCTAATGGCATACTGAAGAAAAAATAGTTCTCCTATTTGGAAGGATTGGGCCCTGTCCTCTAACCACAGCACCATCCCATCACCGTGCTGGGGAACATTAGTCTTCCTTCCGCTCTGCCTGTGGCCTGTGCCACAAAGAAATTGCAATAATCCCTGTTCTTTTAGTTTATCGAGAGAAGAGTAGAGGCTCTGCTTCCAGGTTTTCCTTTCAGTGGGAGGCTTACAGGAGATGCCAGTTTTTCAACAGCAGCAGAATGGCAGACACCGGCAAAGGAGGCTCACGATCCTTTGCGTCGCTTTTGAAATGGCTCCCTCCCACCTCCAGTACCAACGTAGGCAAAGACCCAATTCCAGGCTCCTTTCAGCTAATTAACACTAAAAGAACACCTAATGTCTAATTTTGTAGTTTATTCAGAAGTATATAATGAAATGAAAATGTAATATTAATTGTATTATTTTTCTAAATTTAGTTCTGTTGCTAACAAGCTTTATGAGAATCTAAAATATTTATTAAAACATGAAGCAAAGTCATACTATTTTAAAATTATGCTTTTTTAAGTTCAAAAACTGAGAATTAACCAATGCTATTAGTTTCTTTTCTATTCTTTATTTGTTGTTTGTTTCTCATGCTTTGTGCCATTTTTCATGTTATGCATATCTGAAATATAATGGATGTATGTGCTAACATATTTGCATTTTCAAAACAAAAACCGTATCAATATAAATGTATATGATTATATGTATTATATTTTGAACATATACGTGTTATTTGCACTGCCTTATATAGAATGATGTTCAGATACAATTTTTTACAGGAAATAATCTAACATTCATTGCCAATAACAATGAAACTCAGAATCTAGAATGTGCTTCTCAGTGGGGACAGTATTTCCCACAAGATGCATTTTAAAAATGCATGGAGTTAATTTCAGATGTCATGTTTGTGTAAATATTATAGGCAGATAGTATTGATGCTACATGTTCAAAAAACGTGTTGTTGACATACAATGAAGAGGTTTGAAAGTAACATAGAAAATCATGCAGTCATATATGTTCATAATTGCTTACTTTTAGCATTTGATTACGTGAAACAATAACACATTTTTGCATCATTTTAATATATATGATGTTCTTAAAAATTAATGTTGAATAAATGAAGACAAGGACTGCACTCTCTGAAATTTTGACCAAAGTTATTTGCCATTTCAGAAAATAAACTGCATGATGGCAGCATACTTTTTGAAGTACTTAGTCACTGATAAAACATAACTGCATTAACTGGCATTTGTAGCTCTTGCATTCAAAGATTACACACACACATGCACACATATACACAGACACGCTTAGCCAGATAAAAAAAATCTTCAATATAAAAAAATCTAATTTGTTGAATATTTTCTTACTATTAATACAGACAATTTAAAATTTATACCTAGCTCATTATGTATACAAATCTACAGAAATGACTGTTATTAGATAAATGGAAGAGATTGCCCTTTTTAATTACTTCTACTCACTCTCTCTTTTCCTGTCACTCTGCCCTCCCCTCATGGCAAATCTCATGAAAACTTATTTAATTCTTCCAAAAAGCTGAAACCATTCCTGGTCATCTTGGAAGTGAAATAGGGGGTAATAACAATATATTTTTGTTAACTTGAGTTGACTTTTCAGAACATAATTTTAGAGAAAACACTATACTCATGTAGGTATGAAACCTTATTTCCAACATTTATTCTTATTAAATACCTATAAATTAATGATGAATAAGAGGTACACATATGAATACTAACATAGTCTTATAATTTTGTTATTTATAAAATTTATAAAAAAGCCTTTGTAATATCTGAAAATTATTAGATTATGCAAGTTGTCAGAATTCAAAGTAAATATCTGGTCACCACTTTCAATGATTGATTGTGCTTACTACTAAAATAAACCTCTTCATACTATTGTATTGTGAGTTGATAATAAAGGATAAAATTCTTCTAACATATTGTATTATAGGTTCATTCAATAATTATGAATTATGCTTATCTACTCTAATAAAAGAGTAATATGCAAATTCATCATCACTCTGAGACACCTAAGCCATGCCCACCAGTCAAGCCACACCCCCAGCCAATGAGAGCAGCTGTATGCAAATTAAACCAGCCAAGATAGAGGCCCGCAGCCACAGAGCTAGAGCAAATAGGAGGCTTCCATTGTAACTGCCTGCCTAGGCTGGCTGGGCCTCTGCTCGTGGCAACAATGTTTCAATTATAGAAGCCACAGATCTGAAGCAAACAAGAGGCTTCTTTACCTGCCTAGGTTTCTGCTCAAGGTAACAAAGTGTCAGTTATAGAAGATAAATAAACCCCAGAAACCTGATTACAGCCAGTGGCCTCTCTGGGACATTGGGTCAATGGGAGCTGTGGGCAGCCTGAAAATGGCCCTCAGCTTCTCACCCAGGCTGGCCACACCCCCAAGGAGTGAGGGTCCCCACTGGGGGGCTTGGCCAGCCTGAAAACAGCCATCAGCCCCTCACCCAGGCTGGCCACGCACACCAGCAGGTGGACATCCCTAAGGGGACCCAGACTGTAAGAGAGCACAGGCTAGGCTGAGGGACTCCCTCGAATGCACAAATTTTTGTGCACTGGCCCCCTAGTTAACTCATAATACAAACATTATGCCTTATTAATACAAAAATAATGGATGCTAAAAATAATAGCATCCATTATTTTTGTAATGTGACATGACTTAATATGCTATTTTATTTTTGTTTATGATATTAAATTTTCATATTAAAGTGTAATGAGATTCTATCTAATAGTAATTGCAACTTTGTAAATTATGTTTAATATGTTTCAATTTTAGATTTTGTAATTCATTTCTAGTTTATATTTTTACTTGCTACTATTTTGTTCTGTACTTTTGGCAAATTATTGATTACTGAATTATCTTAGCTATGTTTTTCCAAGAAAAATCAGGAATTCTACTTTTAACAGTGTTTCCCCTGATGTTTGTCATGTAAGTATATTTCAATTCTACAGTTCAGAATGGGTTTTAATGCATATATGCATAACTCATGGGAAAAGATAATAGTGTGAGGAAGGCCTGGGGTGGGGTGGGAGCTGGGTGGAGGGGGACTTAGGAGGGGATATGGGGACATCTGTAATACTATCAATAATAAATAAAAATAAATACATTATCTTGATAAATAATCAGTCACCCAATAATTACATTAAATAGATTAAAATTAATACATCTTTTATACCTAAAAGTAAACATTTAAGTAATTAAAAATAAAAGCAACAATGGAGATTTCTTCAAATGGGAAAGATTTTACACTTACTGTAAAATATGCAATCTATAATATAAAATAAAATCATTAAATGTTATGAGAACTTTTGATGGCTATGTTGTTTCAAAATCATTTTTTTGTATTTTATTTTATTTATTGTTGACAGTATTACAGATATCCCCAATTCTCCATACCATTTGCCTTTCTCTACCCAACCACTACCCACCCCATGCCTTCGCCACACTGTCTGTGTCATGGGCTATAAATGCATATACGTTCTCTGATCTGGTCAATATCTTCCTGTCCCCACCTCCTCTCATCTGAGATCTATCAATATGTTCCATATACCCATGCCTCTGGAACTATTTTGTTCATCAATTTATTTTGTTAATTAGATTCCACATGTAAGTGAGATCACATATTTGTCTTTCTCTGACTGGATTCTTTTCGTTAACATAATAATCTCCAGTTCCATCCATGCTGTTCCAAAGCATAAGGGATCCTTCTTTTTTATAGATGCACTAGAGATCCAGTGCATAAATTTGTGCAACGGGTGAGGCTGGGCCAGCCCACCCTGATCGGGGCTGATTGGGCCACACCAGCAGCGGGGGAGAGGCCAGGGGAGGTTAGCAGGCCAACCCTGCTCATGATTGGGGTGAGCAATCAGAGGCGGGGCCAGCCAGGGGAAGGGGCTGCGGGTGGTTGGCCGGTCAGCCCTGCCCCTTTGTTGAACTCCTGGTTGAACTCCCAAATTGCCAGTTGAGGGACACTTTGCATATTAGCCTTTTATCATATAGGGTAGTATTATATTGTGTAAATTTAACACAGGATTTTTATCCACTCATCTACTTATGGGCACTTGGACAGTTTCCAGATCTTAGCTATTGTAAATAGCACGGCTATGAACATAAGGGTGAATATACTTTTTCTGATGGGTGTTTTTGGATTTGTATTGTCTATGACTTGTTTTTACACTAAATGAGACCTATTTGAGTAAATGCAACAGAGGTGATATGGTCAGCAAATTCTATCATATTTTCTATCTGGGGCTTTACAGGAAAAAAATGTGTAACCCCTAAACTAAATTAATAAATTAAAAATATCTCAATTATGAAAAAGGAAAATGGTCAAAGGACCTGAATAGACATTTTTTTTTCCAAAGAAGACACAGAAAAAGCCAACAGATATTGAAACAGTGCTTAGCATCATCTAAATGCAAATCAAAACCACAATGATATATTATCTCACACCTGTTAAGATGCCAATTATCAAAAAGAGAAAAGATAATAAATGGTGGTCATGAAGTGGAAAAAGAAGCATCATTTGGACAATGTTGGTGGGACTATAAATTGATCCAGCCAATATGGAAAACCGTATAAAAGTTGTTCAAGAAATTAATTTCTTCGTTGAAAATGTGTCTAACTATCTTGACCTGTGCCCATTTTTTCAACTGAGTTTTTTGTTTGCTACTCTTGAGTTCTATGAGTTTTGTATATGTATTGAATATTAATGCCTTATTATTATGTGATTTGAAAATATTTTTTCCATTCCATAGGTTGCTTTTTAATTTGTTGATGGTTTCCTTTGCTTTTTAACCTGATATGGTTCCACTTGTTGATTTTTGCTTTTGTTGACTTTGCTTTTGGTATAAAATATGAAAAATAATTGCCAAGATCAATATCAAGTAGCTTACACACTGTTTCTTCTAGGATTTTTATGGTTTCAGATCATACATTAGAGTCTTTAATCCATTTTAATTGTTTTTGTCTATGGTGTGAGATAAGGGTACAGTTTCATTCCTGTGCATGTGGCTTGAAAAGACTGCCTTTTTCTTATTGGACATTCTCAGCTCCTTTGTCAAAAAGTAATTGACTATACATATAAGTGTGGATTTACTTCTGTGCTCTCTATACTGTTCTATTGATCTCTGTGTCTGTTTTAATGTAAGTACCATACTGTTTTGATTACTATAACTCAAAAATATTGTTTGAAACCAGAAAGTGAGATACCTCCCTCTTTGTTCTTCATTTGCAAGATTGCTTTGGTTATTTGGGATCTTTTCTGGTTCCATACAAATTTTAGGATTTTTTTTTTCAATTTCTGTGAGAAATGCCAATGGATTTTTGATAGGGATTGCACTGAATCTTTTGATTGCTTTGGGCAGTGTGCAACTTTAATGAATTGTTTGTTAGTATAGTTAGTGTAGAAATAATTTTCTATTGAATTTTTAGGATCTTCCATATAGAATATGTAATTGACAAATAGAGACAAATTTACTGCTTTTCTGATTTATTTATTTACTGGGGGCCCGGTGCACAAAATTTGTGCATGGGGTTGGGGGGATGGTCCCTCAGCCCGACCTGCACCCTCTCCAATATGGAGTTCTTGGGGACTCTCACAATACAGGACCTCTGCTTCTTAACCGCTAACCTGCTTGCCTGCCCTAACCACTCTGCCTGCCTGCCTGATCCCCCTAACTGCCCTCCCCTGCCGGCCTGGTCACCCCTATTAACTTTCTTTTTTAATCTTATCCCCTTCAGGCACAATTGTATTTGACTTCCTTATTGGCTTCTTCTCACAGAATTTTTCTCCTTTATGTAACACTTTTCCTACTGATTCATCAGTAATAAACTTTTCTTTCCTCCTTATTTCCTACTTCTGTTCCATCATCATTCTTCCCATTCTTCTATTACCCTCCTTCCCATTCCACATTCCTTCTTTCCTTTATCTTTACCCCTGCCCACCCTCCCCTTTTCCTTCCTTCCCACCTTAATTTTTTCTTCACTTCCTCTCTCTGACCTGCTTTGCTCCCTCCCCCATTCCTTCCTTCTTCCCATTCTCCTTTTAAGCTCTACCAGCTCCCCCTTTGTAACTTTTCTTCCCTCCCTCTTTTTCTCTTATCCTACCTTTGCCATACATTCTTCTCTACTTACTTCCACTGTTTTAATAGCTATCTATCTACCTGCCTAATTATCCATTATCATTTATCTTTTTTTCTTTTCTGACTTCTTTTAAAATCTATCCCACGTACACAACTATACTTGGTTTTCATTATAGGCCCTACAGTTCACTCATACATCCTCTTTTTTTAACTCTGCTGTCCACTGACTCTTTTATAAAATTCTTCCCTCCATCCTGTTCCACCCCTCCCCCACCTGGTTACTTCCCCCCAAACTCTCCAGGGCTGCTGCTCCCTCCACCCGCCCCCTGCCCATCTCTCCATATCGTGGCTCCCTCAGGTTCACACCAGCTCTGAAGGGAGACAGGACCTCTCACCCTGCCCCTGTGGCAGAGAAAATGAAGCCAGCGAGAGAGTGGGCCTAGGAGGTAGTATGTGTGTGAGAAAGGGAGCAGCCCGCCTTCCCTCATTAAAGCTTCCATGGGGAGGGGGCATTAACCCCCAGCTCAGGGCTCAGCCCCAGCCAGGTGGCAGCTGCCCATGCAGCCCCATCAGTGCAGATCAAAAGCAGGAGCACCTGCACCTCTTGACCATCCACCCTCCATACTGGGATGCCAATGGCACAGCTTCTGTCTCCCCTGGATAGCAGTGCTGATTTTGCCCCTTGGCTTCGCCTGCAAAGCACCCGATGGCCGAGGCACACGCACTGGAGGGTTAAGCCTTGGTGCGTGTGCCCTGGCCATGGGGGCTTTGCAGGGCACAGCCTCCAGGCTGATCAGCTGGTCCCACCCCTTTGGCACTGGCATGCTCTTCCCACCCCGCCCAGGGGGGGATGGGGCAGATGGGAAGGGCTTACCGGCTGGCTCGCTCCTCCCGCCCTGCACTGTGGTCTGGATCCTGAGGCAGAGGTCTTCCCTCTGCCCTGCTGGATCCAGGGGTTGTGGCCTCCGCCATCTTGCCAGGCCTAATTTGCATACAGTTGCTCTGATTGGCTGGTGGGCATGGCTTACCTGTCCCAAAGAGATGGTTAATTTCAATATTACACTTTTATTAGTTTAGATTAACTGCTTTTCTGATTTATTTATTATTTATTTATTTATTTATAATGCTTTATTTAGGAGGCAAAATTGGGCATCTTGTCTTTTTCCTGATCTTTGAGCAAGAGTTTCCAGCTTTTTACCATTGAGTCTATATTTGCTGTGGGATTGTCATATAGCCTTTTTTTACACTGTGGTACATTTCATCTATATTTAATTTCTGAGAGTTAAGTTTGTCAACTGGTTTTTCTGTATTTATTGAGAGAATAATATAATTTTTATGTTTTATTCTTTTAATGTAGCACATTTTTTATTTGCTTATATTGAAGCATCCTTACATCACAGGAATAAATCTTACTTTATCATAGTGCTTCTTTAATGTATTGTAGAATTTGGTTGGCCAATATTTTGTTGTAGATTTTTGTATCTGTGTGCATCTGGGATATTGGCCTGTAATTTCCTTTCCTTGTGATACCCTTATCTGATTTTGGTGTCAGGATAATGCTGGCCTTATAAAATGAGTTTGGACATGTTCCTTTCTCTTCACATTTTGGAAGAGTTAGAGATATATTGGCACTAATCTTCTATGCATGTTTGGTTGAACTCACCAGTGAAGTCACCTAACTCTGGCTCTTCTTTGTTTGGGAGTTTTGATTACTGACTCAATCTCCTTACTAGTAATTGGCCTGCTGAAATTTCTATTACTTCATGATCCAGTCTTGGTAAGTTGTGTTTTTAGGGTTTATTATTTCTTCTAGGTTTTCTAATGTGTTCATGTATCATTTTTTATATTTCTTTTCACAATCCTCAGTATGTATGTTTTAACTGTTGTAATGTCTTATCTTTCATTTTTTATTTCTTTCTTTGAGTCTTCTCTCTTTTATCCCCTTAGTCATAGATGTAGGCTAGGTAGAAGCTGGAACCACAGGCAGCAGTTGGCAAAGTATGCAATCAAACCTCTTCCAGTAAAAATCTGGGAGATTGATGTTTTTGTCTACAACTCAGCATTGAGGAGAAAGGGGGAGGGGATAGGAGTTGTGGAGGAGTCACTCAACTAGTTTCTGGATTTCTCAGAGGGAATTGTTCCATATGTAGCTGTTTGTTTGGTGCATTTCTGGGAAGACAGACATTCAGGAGCCTACTTTGTCAAAATCTTGATCACATCCTGGGATTCATTCTTGGTTCTCCATTTCTTTTTACAACTACAAGTTTTTTCACCAAGCCCTGAAAATTAAATTTCTATATATTTCTGCAATTGATCATTTTTTCTTCATCTTCTCTGTGTATGTATTAAGTCTGTTCTTCATCATGAGTAACTACTTACCTCTTTACCTCCTCAGTTTCATTGTTCACATTTTCATAATTGTTTTTTGGACTTTTTGTTCAGGTTCTCCTTGAAATTATTTAATAGATTTTCAAAACTTTAAAGACAATATGGAGCATTATTCCTATTCTGAATTATGCCTACTATTTTAGTCCGATTATCAATAATGCATTAATATTTCTTTCTTTCTCTAGTTATACCCATAAGATGTTATTCAGATTAAGATAGATACTGTATCAAAAATGCTGTTCAATCTGTAACTGTGCCAGGCATTGTTTTAATCATATCAGCATAAAAATTAATAAAATATAGACCATAAACCAAATAGCTCATCAAGGATCTGATTTCAAGGTATCCTTTGTATGAAATTCTGGTGCAGCAAAAATGCATTTGGTTTTTGTTATGAAATATTACTGAATTTTTTTATGGTCTTTTTCTTATGGATCTTTGAAAATGTTGCTTTTCTCCATTCATTAACTCTGGATTATAAAAAGATTAATCTAAATTACCTTTTAAATGTGTACATTCTTTCATATAGTTTACCTATGTGATTGTTTATTACATGTTCATTTATTCACTTGTCATAAATGTATCTTTATTTAAAGGTAAATTCTGCAAGGATTTTTGTTTGGAGACTTTTAAAAAACATGTTTTTATTGATTTCAGAGATAGAGAGAGGAGAGGGAGAGAGAAATAGAAATATCCATGATAAGAGAGAATCACTGATCAGCTGCCTCCTGCATGGCATCCCCTCTCCCCCCACCATGAGATTAAGCCTGCAACCCCAGCATGTGCCCTGATCAGGTATCAAACCATCAACCTCCTGGTTCATGGGTCTATGCTCAAACACTGAGCCATTCCAGCCAGGTTTGGCTGAAGATTTTAAAAAATATATATTTTATTGATTTTTTTACAGAGAGGAAGGGGAGGGATAGAGAGTTATAAACATCAATGAGAGAGAAACATCGATCAGCTGCCTCCTGCATACTCCCCACTGGGGATGTGTGGGCAACCAAGGTACATGCCCTTGACTGGAATCGAACCTGGGACCCTTGAGTCTGCAGGCCGATGCTCTATCCACTGAGCCAAACCGGTTAAGGCTGGCTGAAGATTTTTAATAATTTTCCACTAAATCAGGACATGAAGACACAGTTGTTACAATGAGTAGCAGTGTGCTTGCCACATCTTATATAATAAAGAGGTGATATGCAAATTGACCATCACACCCTCACACAAGATGGCCACCCCCCATGTGGACATAAGATGACCACCTACATGTGATCACAAGATGGCTGCCATACGATGGCTGGCAGGTGAGGGCAGTTGGGGGGACCAGACCTGTAGGAGAGGACAGTTAGGGGGACCAGGCTACAGAGGATGGCAGTTAGGGGCAACCAGGCCTTCAGGGGAGGGCGGTGGGTGACCAGGTTGGCAAGGGAGGGCAGTTGAGGCCAACTGGACCAGTAGGGAAAGGTAGTTGGGGGTGACCAGGCCAGCAGGGGAGAGCAGTTGGAGGCAATCGAGCTGGCAGGGGAGCAGTTAGGTGTCAATCAGGCTGGCAGGGAAGTGGTTATGGGGATGATCATACTGGTAGGCAGAAGCAATTATGGACAATCAGGCAGGCAGCCAGGCGAGCAGTTGGGAGCCAGCAGTCCCAGATTGTGAGAGGGATGTCCTACTGCTTGTATCCAAGGGGTACCAAATCAGAGAGGGTGCAGGCTGGGCTGAGAGACAAACCCCAGTGCATGAATTTCATGCACCAGGCCTCTAGTTCATTATAAGATTCTTGGCTGATTGTTTAATATTATGAATAGTGATTCAGTATTTGGTGGATCTATAAGAGTTAATGAAAGCTCAAAACATTATAAATATTACTAAGAATAAACAGAAACTGGGTAAATCATTTTTTAAGTTTTATAATCATGAAATATCATCTGACATATGTTTGATAGTGAAGATATTTTTGCCTAGAAACAATAAATTCGGTTAGCTGGACAAAGAAAAATCTTTCATCTCTATTTCTAGGTTAAAAAAAAAAAGAAAACCTTGAAAATTCATCCCTGGGGATATAGAGGTGAGCTAGATGGAAAATAAAGGAATGTTGATATCACTATTGCTTGTAGTAGAAATGTCACAGAACAGCTGCAACTCTGCTATATAACCTAACCTTTCTATGTACTGGCCATTTACTTCTTTAAATTCTTGAAAATAGAATTGTGCACTTTTCTTAGTTTAAATTAGAAATGTCTTCCAAACATTTATCTTCATTTTGACCTTCTGTATAAGGTTCAAGGATTTTGCTGCTCAGAGACTTAATAGAATCTCTTAAAGTCTTTAAAATATAGTACCCATAGATATAGTAATGTTAGATGTGATATAACCATTTTCATTTAAAAACATATTTCTGTTTTGAAGTTATGCATTGCACACTGTAAAAATATAATGCATTAAAATGATAAGTCCTGGAATGAGTTATTATAAGCAGTATTAGATATGATAACTATGTATATATAATATAGGCCTAGTGCATGAAATTCATACACTCAGTGGGGTTCCCTAAGCCTTGATTGTGAGAGGCCTCAGGCTAGGCTGAGGGCCTCTATCAGTGCCTGATTGAGGCTGGGGGGAAACATGGCAGGTTGTCAAGCCAAGGAGAAACCACAAGAGGACTCCAAAAAATATGGGCCCATCTCACTCAGTCCTGATCAGCCAGACCCAAACAGCAAGCTAATCTACTGATCAGAGCATCTGCCCCTTGGTGGTCAGTGCATGATATAGCAATTGTTGAGTAGCCTTAGCATATCATTAGCATATTATGCATTGATTGATAGATGACAGACTGGCCAACCAGACACTTAGCATATTAGATCTTTATTATATAGGATTAGAGAACCAGTGCACAAAGTTTGTGCACTTGGGGGGGGTGTCCCTCAGCCTGGCCTGTGCCCTCTTGCAGTCTGGGACACCTCAAGAGATGTCCGCCTGCTGGCTTAGGCCCACTCCCTGGGTGATTGGGCCTAAGATGGCAGTCAGACATCCCTCTGGCAGCCTGGGAGCCCTCAGGGGATGTCCACTTGCCAGTGGGGAGGAGGTTTAAGCTGCAGTCAGACGTCCTTAGCACTCCCACCACCACCACTGTACTGGTAGCTGTCAGCCTGGCTTGTGGCTGAGCAGAGATCCCTCTCTGGAGAGCACTGACTACCAGGGTGCAGCTACTGCATTGAGCATTTGCTCCCTGGTGGTCAGTGTGTGTCATAGTGACCAGTCATTCCCAGTTGTTCTGCTGTTAGGGTCAATTTGCATATTACCCTTTTATTATACAGGACAGAGGCCTGGTGCATGGGTGGGGGCTGGCTGGTTTGCCCTGAAGGGTGTCCCAGATCAGGATGGGGTTCCCGCTGGGGTGCCTGGCTAGCCTGGGTGAGGGGCTAAGGACTGTTTTCAGGCTGGCCATTTCCTTCAGGAAGGATGGTCCTGCTGGGGTGCCTGGCCAGCCTGGATGAGTGGCTGATGGTTGTTTGCAGGCTGGCCACAGCCCCCAGCGACCCAAGCTCCCAGCGAGGCTGGCTGGAAGCAGGTATCTGGGATTTATTTATCTTCTATAAGATAAATAAACTTTGTTGCCTTGAGCAGAGGTTGCAGTCTGCCAGGGCAGGCGGAAAGCTTGGCTTCCTATATTGCCAGGGCAACCAAGCCTCCTGTTTGCACCAGCTCTGTATCTGTGAGCCCACCATGTTGGTTGGGTTAATTTGCATACAGTTGCTCTGATTGGCTGGTAGGTGTGGCTTGGGGTATAGCAGAGCTGTGGTCAATTTGCATGTTTCTCTTTTATTAGATTAGATATGAAGTGAATTTTTAGAATAGCACTATTAAAAATTTGTCAAATTAAGCATTTTTTAATAATGAAAAATTTATTAATTGAAATTTAATTTTATTAAATTTATTAAAAAATTAAAGGATTTCACTTTAGCAAAAATACTGAAGTCTGTCCATTTTATAGACAAGTTTTTTTCCTAGCGTAATTAAGCTCTCTGATTCTCCTGTTTTTCGTTTGTTTGTTTTCAAATAAGCAAAGATTATTTAGGGAAATAAATGGTAATATGTTTAAGTATCTCTGTTGTAAATGTCCCTGTGAATCAAAAGGTATGTGTACTGAGACTCAGATGGTAGGGACCAAATATTTTGAACCCACAATCATTGATTTCTCCTAATGTTAAACATAATTCTAACTTAATGTTGTTTTGAGCAGTACTAAACACAACTTTATTCCTGTTATTTTCACAACTGAGCTATGGAGCTTTCAAGAAAGTGAGGTAATATTTAACTATATCTTATTTTTAAATATAATATAGCTATATTTTTTTTTGTAAATTCAATGAAGTAGTTCATTTCTTCAAATCAATGAAATTAAAATGTGAAAGTCGCATTGTGATAAATTACAAGAAAGTTGATATGTCATTTGATTTAGAATAAGGGATTTATAATTAAAAAGATTTCTCTCAGATTGTGTTTATGTGTTAGTAAAGTGATAAGTATAAGAAAATTTTACAAAATGTATAATCTTTTTCTATCTTATCCGTTTGAAATAAAGTTCTATGTTATTCTTCATTGGAACACATAAGATAGCTGCTACACTATAAAATTAACATTTGTTTCCTATTATGAGTAAAAATGGCTGGTGAGACTCAAGTTTAGAAAAAATATAACACTAATCTTATTTTGCCTTTAAATTTCTAAATACAACAGATGTTTCATCACTCTACATAACCAATAATTAAACAGTTTTATAAATAAACTTGATAGAAATACAAGCTGCAAGGACAACTTTTAGCAACATTATCTTAGATATTTTACTGCTAGGACAAAGCTGTGAAAAACAAAACAAACAAACAAACAAATAAATAAATAAATATTTTGTTTATAATGAAAGATTCTTTTGTCAGGTTAGGAAGTTGAAAGTGGTATGGATTAAAAGGAGCAAAGTACTTTTGATAATTGTGTGATACAA
>PVJC01025331.1:7939-24932 GCA_004026665.1 Murina feae | reverse complement strand
GGGGGGGGGGGGGGGAGGTTAGAGGCAATCAGGCAGGCAAGCAGGTGAGCAGTTAGGAGCCAGTGATCCCAGATTGTGAAAGATATATCCGACTGTAGGTTTAGGCCCGATCCCAGGAATCAGGCCTAAACCAGCAGTTGGACACCCCCCCACAAGGGGTCCCAGATTGGAGAGGTTGCAACTAGGGCTGAGGGGACCCTCCCCACCCCTGTGAATGAATTTTGTGCACCAGGCCTCTAGTAAAATAAAAGCCCAGAAACCATAACAGCAGAATGACCAGAATGACCAGTTGACCAGTCACTATGATGCACACTGACCACCAAGGGCCCAGATGCTCAATGCAGGAAGAGGGGGAGGGGGACACAGTGAGGCCTGGAGGCGCATGCTATGGCCCAGGGATCTCAGGAACCGCAAGCCCAGAGCTTGCTTTCCAATAAAAATAATAAATTGGGGTGGGGGGAAGCGGCTGACACTGCCACCCTGGGAAGAACGGCTCCAGGAGGGAAAGGCCTCCTCAGGCCCCACCTGGCCCAGCTGGCGCACCTCGGGCTCACAGGGACTTACCGGTGACATGCAGGAAGTGCAGCCCCTCCGGCTTTGTGGTCGCACTCACAGCTGCTCCCCGTCCAGCTCCGTGGTGGATGTAGCGCTGTCCGGCCGCCTCCGCTCCAACTTCTAGCTTCTGGCTTCCTGCCCAGCCCTTTGCACACTATGTGCACTTGGGGGCACGGCTTTGCACCCCCAACCCCCCCCACCCCCCGCCCAGCCAATAGCGCCACAGCACAGCCAGAGAATAGCAAGACACAGCCACCAGCACTGGCTGGTCATTGATTTGGCCGTGTGACTGATGTCCATGTGTAGTTACACTGCATGTTTACACTTGTAGGGAAGCAGGGCAGCTGACTCCTGCCACCTGCATCACCTTCTGGGCTAAGAAAGGCCTGCTGACCTCCATGTTCCTCCTCTCATCCAGAATCAAAACCTCTTGGGGATAAATGATCCCAGCAATGGCCCTAACACATACTCGGTGTCATTGTCACAGACATTACCAGTCATTACAGCCCGTTCCTCACCCCACAGTGCATGAATAATTGGTGGTCTGCCTCCTGCCAATAGAGAATCATTGATTGACTGCCTCCTGCACATTCCAAACTGGGGATCAAAACCTTCCCTGGTCCCTCCCTCCACCCCTCCCAGCCAGCAGGACCCCAGTGGTGGTACTGCACCAAGGGAAGGAGGGGGGGAAGAAGCAGGAAACCATGGGGTGGCAGGGTACCAAGGCCAGCGTTGTTTCTTCTGCATCCAGCCCGGATACCGTCACCTCCTCTGCCGACCCACTGGAGCCTTCTGACCCTGATCAGCCTGGCCCTGATCACCAGCCAGGCCTACGGACCCCACCCATGCATGGATTTCATGCACCGAGCTTCTAGTATCAAATAAGAATTGAAGAACTAACTACATATCAGGTCCTATCAGATATCTATATACTAGGTGTACCAGTTAATAATAGCGGATTTTGTAATCAAAGAAAACATGATAATTTCAAGAGAAACATCAAAAGTGCTTTATTCAAAGTAATGTCCATCACTAGTTACACATTTCCCTATCTTTCAGGTAATGTGTGGATACTGTCCCAATAGAACTTTTCTGGTTTTGAGGCAAACCATTCAGAGACCAAATTTTCCACTTCATACGTTTTGAAGTGCTGCTCAGAAAGTGCATGTGCCACCAATTGGAATAAGTGATAATCCGAAGGAGCAAGGTCTGGTGAATATGGCGGGTGAGTGAAGACTTCCCAGGCAAGATCTTTTAATGTGTCTTTAACTGGTTTTGAAGTGTGTGATGGCAAGTTATCATGAAGCAAAATTACTTTGCTGTGTCTTCTGGAATATTCTGGTCATTTCATGATCAAATCGTGGTTCAAATTGATTATTTGTTGTCAGTAGTGATTAGTATTAATGGTTTATACTATTTTCAGAGTTCATCCTATGTCTGCTGTTTCTCAAAATAATCAGCTCCAATAATCCTTATATCCAAGAGGCCTATTTAGGGTGGCATATTCTATTACTCTTTACAATGTAGTTATTTATTCATCTGTGTTCTCCACTAGATTGACTCAAAACTAGAAAACATTTCATGTGTATTTAAACTCTTCCCCCATTTCTACTAGTGCTTCACAATGCCTGGTAAGTAGTGAAATTTAATACAATTTATTAGATGATGACTCAATGAACAGCTATATAAAGGAATGAATGAATAGGATGATAGGAAAGAGAGCTTCAGAAATTATTATGCTCAACAAATGGGAAAACGGATGGCTTTAGATGTAAAAAATAGATGTGAAGAGAAAAGGTCTGAGATCTGATTAGTGGTAGAATCAGAACTGTGTCCCAGTTCTGCTTACCATGCGTCCCACTATTCCACACTTAACCCCTAAAGTACATCCTCCCATCAGTGAAATACAGAGAAGGGATTAATGAGTAGAACTGTGCATGAGCAGATAGAAAGAAACTTAGACAATGTGAAAGGACACAGAGTAGCACAACACAAAAACACAGCAAAACGGACTCACAACCACACAGAACACAAAGAATCAAGCATAGAGATGGGCTTCTATGATCTGGTATCTCCACCTTGTGGTGTTTTGTGTAATTCACCTACAGACTTTTAATGTTCTGTTACATTTTCATAGCTTTAAGCTCATATTTTTTTTTATTTATTGATTGATTTTAGAGAGGGAAAGAGAGAACCATCGACCTGTGGTTCCACTTATTCACGAATTCATTGGTTGCTTCTTACATGGGACCTAACTGGGGATCGAACCTGCAACCTTTGTGTATCAGGACAATGCTCTAACCAACTGAGCTACTTGGCCAGGGCACAACTTTAAACTTTAAAAGATTGTTTACCAGTTGGTATGCACACCAAGGTATCCAACAATAGGCAACCAGTTAAATGAATCATGGTGCAGGTTTATAATGGAATACTTCTGTTATATAAATTATATACTTATGCTGATATGGACCAAACTTTATAAATAAATAATTGTAAAAAACAAAGTGAACAGGAGAATCATATGCTACTAAACAGGCCAAGAAAAGGAGGCATAGATATGTATAAACCTGCTTGACAAGACTTGAATAACTCTGAATATGTATATACAAGAATTTGAAAACCAGTTGACTTTGGAGACGAAACTAGAGGACTAAAGATAAGAACCAGGTGTTTGTTTTGATATATTCCCCTTGGCAATGTTTGAAATTCTCACTAGATACAAATATAATTTTCTAAAAGAATAAA
Organism: Murina feae; assembly: GCA_004026665.1. Lineage (NCBI taxonomy): Eukaryota > Metazoa > Chordata > Mammalia > Chiroptera > Vespertilionidae > Murina > Murina feae. Next base: position 21,632 of record PVJC01025331.1, on the reverse strand, counting down.
AATGGATTTAAAGAGCTAGTCTGTCCCATAAGCTAGTAGAATCCCCTTATTCTTCAAGTTTTACCAGGAATTTTGAACAGCTATAGTCACAAACCAACAAAACAAAAGTAAAGGAGATTATATTCTTGGTTATAGACTGAATGAAAATATGCGTTCACAGTGCATTATATCAAGTAAAGAATAAATCACAAAACCAGATGTTAATCAGTAAGTTACAGAGAGGGGTTCCTTTCATCCTCCTCTCTTCTACCCCCTCCTCTGAAGGTCTACCCACTACTTCTCAGAAATACCAGGCCAAAAAGTACTTTTTTCCTGCCTATCACTTATTTTTTTAGTTTGAAAATATACCATGAAATGTGGACCTACCAACATGAGTATTTTATGGTTTGATATGTGAGTTTGAGTTAGCTCATGAGATTAATTGTGTTAGCTACTTTGCATTCAAGATGGCAGGGAGACTAGCTCTTGAATGAAGACATTTCTGAAAGGGAGCAGCCAAAATAGTAAGAAAAGATTATATGGAAAGAAAGCATACCCTTGGATGGAAAAACAGGCTCGTTGATCTAAGTGTACTTTCTGAGGACTCCAAGCAGGAACGGCATAAACTATCCCTGACTGCCTTAAATCCTTCTTGGGATAACCTGAAGATGTAAATAAGAAAGTACTTATTTATTATCTCTTTTTAATTATACTATTATTTTCTGTAAAAAGGGAAGCATGCCTTTTGTCTCCATGACAGTGTGATTTGGCACAGAGACTCCACCTCTTGAGGGAGAGTGGCAGGTCACATTGTGGAAAAATGTGTGTGGTGGGAATTACGGTTATAACCATGGGTGGAGAACCAATAGGCTACATTCAGTTTCCTCCAGAACTGACATCATGCACTCACAGGCTGTAATTGTGTTATAATAGAAGGGCCACATGCTTAGGAGGCAAAAATTCAAGTTCTAGTTCTACATTTCAATAACTTCATAACTTATTATAAGCAACTATCTTAATTAACTAATTTTCCTTGATTAAAATTCTGAAAATATTGATTACACAATAATTTTTAAAATAAAAATAGCTAATAGGAATTTTTTTAATATAACTTCCTTAAGACTCAGCAATTCCACTACCAAGAATATATATCCAAAGAAACCTGAAACACTAACTCAAAAGAATATATGCACTCTTATATTCATTGCGGTGTTATTGATAATAGCCAAGATTTGGAAGCAGTCCAAGTGCCCATCAGTAGGTGAGTGAATAAAAAAGATGCAGTACATTTACACAATAGAATACTACTCAGCCATTAAAAAGAAGAAAATCTTACCTTTTGCAACAGTATGGTTGGACCCGGAGAGTATTATGCTAAGTGAAATAAGCCATCCAGAGAAAGACAAATACCATATGATTTCACTTATATGTGGAACCTAATGAACAAACAAACAAAATAGAAACAGATTCGTAGATACAGAAAACAGACTGACAGCTGTCAGAGGGGAGGAGTGTTGGAGGGCTGGGTGAAAAAGGGAAGGAATTAAGCACAAAAACGCTCATAGGCATACACGGTAATGGTGATTACAAGATGGAAAGTGGGCTTAGGGGGAAGTACAGGAGGGTAAAGAGGAGATAAATGGTGACAGAAAGAAACTTGACTTTGGATGGTGAACAAACAATGCAATATACAGATGATGTAATATAGAATTGTACACACAAAACTTATATAATTTTAGTAACCAATGTCACCCCAATAAATTCAATACAAAAATTTTTAAAAGCCAATATAAAATTTTCTCAAGGTTTTTTCCTTGATTAACCTCACTTTTTACTCTTTCAAGAGTGGTCTCACTCTTGGCTTAATAACATCACTTCCATGCCAGTGAGTGACTCTCAAATCTACATTTATAACAATAAATTGGTGCCTTAGCTCCATATCAGAATCCCAATATGGATGTCCTTCCAGCAAAACAAAAGTTATGAAACACATTATTGGGAATTTTGGGAAAATGCATCTAGATTGTTTATTAGATAACATCTTCATGATTTTAAATTTCTTGACAGTGGTAATTGTATTTTGGATATGTAGGATAACTGACTGGTTATTAGAAGATAAAATATTGAGGGGAGAAAAAGAGAGGGAAAGAGAGGGGGAAGGTTATCACATGGGCAAAATGTCAACAGATGGTGAACCTAGTCCAGAATAGTTTATAGGTATGTATTGTTCTATTCTTGCAACCTATCTGTAGATTTGAAATCTTCAAAAACAAAAAAATAGGAAAATAGTAAGTTTATATCTTTTCTTTCTCCTCTAAGCATGATTGGCTCAATAAATGCTTTCTGCTTTAGTTTTTCTAGGTTTAACCACTGATAACACCATCCTCCCAGCACCCAGCTTAGCACTTGAGGTTAATTTATCACTCACTCCTCATATTCAACCACTTTTTTCCTTTCACACAAATCTGGACATGAATTATTAAAGTTAACATATCTTAGTATCATTTTTTCATTTTTTTCTCATCTTAGATTACCTTTCTAAAACATGAATCTAATCAGATCCCTTTCTCCCTGGAAAAAAAAAAAAGTTCCACTTATGCTGAAAGAAGAAAACCTATATTCATGCACCTCTTTTTTTTTTTTTTTTAAATATATTTTATTGATTTTTTACAGAGAGAAAGGGAGAGGTATAGAGAGTTAGAAACATCGATGAGAGAGAAACATTGGTCAGCTGCCTCCTGCACACCTCCCACTGGGGATGTGCCCGCAACCAAGGTACATGCCCTTGACCGGAATCGAACCTGGGACCCTTCAGTCCACAGGCCGACGCTCCATCCACTGAGCCAAACGGTTAGGCCTCATGCACCTCTTTCTATATTCCTCTGCCTTATATGGGAACTGTACATAAATATCCACCTATATTCAGAAGCATCTTTTGCTTATTGCTGTGACAAATCTGCTTCGTGCTGGTATACTGAATCAAGAACAATCATTGTATTTAGAAGTATTTTTCTATCTGTTACTGATCATTTAAGAAATGTTAAAACCTGAACTGAGAAAATCGATGTATGTGCCTTGGCTGCCTTAGAAATTAGGACACTATAAACAGTTTGCAATCTAAATGGGAGGAGTCTGTACAAAAATACAGATGTCTAATATGCTGTGTGGGGTTAGACAATGTTGCTTGGTAGCATCTTTAATCAAAGCTTTAGCCCTGACTGGTTTGGCTCAGTGGAGGGAGCGTCGGCCTGCGGACTCAAGGGTCCCAGGTTCGATTCCGGTCAAGGGCATGTACCTGGGTTGTGGCACATCCCCAGTGGGAGGTGTGCAGGAGGCAGCTGATCGATGTTTCCCTCTCATCGATGTTTCTAGCTCTCTATCCCTCTCCCTTCCTCTCTGTAAAAAATCAATAAAATATATTTAAAAAAAAAAAAAAGCTTTAGAAGATTGCCTAATAGAGCTCAGCCGTCCTTGCTTCCTTTGTGTAAAAGTATGCCACTGTGAATTTGATTAACCCCTTCCTCTAATCTCTGTGTTCAACCCAACCCTTTGTTTTATAAAGTATTATCATTGGCCAGGGATTAGAACTGGTTTATTTATTTTCAGGTAAAGCAGATTCAGGGAGTAGAGTTTTTTGGCCTAATCACAGATTTTTTTAAAACAAGGACATCCACACATTCTTGTGAACTTGGCAAGTCTTTTGCCTACAAACACTGATGTTCTGATATGCAGAAAAATTATTTTACTCTGAAGTAACTTTCGACTGAGCCATTTTTCTCAGAACATCAAGTGCTGTCTTAAAAGAGAAAATGAATTATGGCTCAATTGCCTAGTTAATTTCCTAAAATTGAGGGCCATTGTCAGAGAGGGTTATTCATGCACATACCCAATTCCCCTCAACTAGCCCCTAAGCCTTTTTAAGATCCTACCACATTTAAAACACAGACACACACAGCACCTAAATGCTCAGTATACGTTTAATAAATGCATAGATCAAGTTCTCCACCTTGTGTGTTTTTTTTTCCCTTTAGTGTGTGCTAGATATTTTTATCTGAATTATTGCATTCAACTCTCCAGTTAACTTACCTTTCTGACTATAGCATGGTAGATTTGTGGAACTGGAGAACTCTCGGGCAAGTTCAGGGTTTGTAGGATGCAGCTCTTTATTTTCCTAATGAGAACATTGAAGTTAAAAGAAATTAAGACAGTTATCTAAAGTCATGCAATTAAAGAGTAGCAATTCTGGAACCAGTAGCAATTCCAGTACTCTCTGCTGCACCACACTGAACTGCTTTCCATCAAAGCAACCTTATTGTATAGTTAAAACACCACCCTGTAAACCTTGGTATAGCCACTTATTTTTGTGCAGAACCTGTTCTTTTGTCTCCAAATAAAGAAATGTCAATATCTAAGACATATCTATAATAATAAAAGCATAATATGCTAATTAGGCCAGACGTCCTTCTGGACGACCTTCTGGACAAAGCCGGGGATGTGAGGGCGGAGGTGGACACTGCTGCAGCAGGGGCCCAGAGAGAGGCTCCCCAGCCACCAGGGCAGGCAGGGGCTGAGGCAGAGGCAGCCACCAAGGTTGGCTGGGGGCCAAGCCCCTTGCACAAATTTTGTGCATTGGTACTCTAGTATTGAATAATCTAAATATGCACAAAGAAATTCATCGATTTTTTAAAATAAAATTTATTGAATTTTTTACAGAGAGGAAGGGAGAGGGATAGAGAGCTAGAAACATTGATGAGAGAGAAACATCGATCAGCTGCCTCCTGCACACCCCCAACTGGGGATGTGCCCGCAACCAAGGCACATGCCCTTGATCAGAATCGAACCTGGGACCCTTGAGTCCACAGGCCGACGCTCTAGCCACTGAGCCAAACCGGTTAGGGCGAAATTCATTGATTTTGATAGACACCAACAACGTTTGGCATTATCACAGTAAATAATGGAGGGAGAGAAAGTCCTTGAGATTTTTCCCAACTTAATCCATGCGAAGATTTATGAGGCAAGTTTATTATTTTTTGGATTCCAACTGCAAAGACAGGAGATTAAGAAAAATATATACACTGACTTTATCTAGTCACTCAGGAACCTTGATTGAGAGTCACCTTTGCTAGACTATATGACTCGGTCAAGAAATAGGCTGGCATCTCCCCAAGTGTAACAGCCTGGAAGGTGACGTGCTCTAGTGCTCATTCCGTGTGAAGCACATAATGACACTCATCGCAGTCCACACAAGGAGGGGTGGTTTTTGGGTAGTCACTTCTCAAATGCATAATGGCAGCTGAACATAAAAAATGTCACTGTGTAGATATTTGATAAGCTCTATCCCCTTTCCCACCTCCCCAAAAAAAGTATTTAACTGAGAAGAGAGACAACTTAGAGAAGTCTGAAACAATCTTTTGCAACTGCTTATATAATCTCTATTTCCATCTCCAGTGCATGCTATTTCTGATTTGGAGAAAAACAGATTATCCATAAAAATATTATTATACTGGAAAACCATCTTAAACTTGGACATTTATATTCCCAACTATCAGTAGCTTTCAAAATTTTTTAAATAATATTTGACAAGAGGTAATTTTATATTGTGACTCACGCACACACACAAACATAAAACTGGAATTAATTTTTATAACATAGTATTTACTCTCATGACGTGCAACACATTTGGGATATTGTCCATTAAATATTTTCATTTTAAAAGTGTTATTGTCATAACATTCTAAATTGATTTTACAGACTTTTATTGGGTCACAGCTTTTAGGATTTTTTTAATGCCATAAATATTAGGATAATGATAACAATAAGACCTGAGTGGTCCTTAGAAATATCCTTTTCTCCAGAAATTCCTTTAAAATTCCAAAAATGGACAGTTTACACTTCAGCGGTTTATGGCAATAAAGATGAATGCAAATGAAAGGAAAGTTAGTACAGGTATTTTATGTTTCTGTGTGTGATATATTAGCTGCGATTCATAACTGTAGAATCAGGAAACTGTTTGTTAGTTACAGACACAAATATTGAGGGTTTTTCCCCTAGAGAGATGAGTTCTTGAGATAAACAGAAGGTAGGAGAAAAAGATAAGAAAGGAGAGTAAGTGATGCAGTTGAACAAAGATAATAGTAATTAATAAGTAATCTCTAATTCCCCAAATCCAGTAAATAGGGTCATCTGGTGAGGCCTATAATTTAAGTCAGTACCTATCCTTATGGTAAAAAGTAAAATTTCTCCACAGACGACACCTGCCTGCACTTCCAAAGCAGAAGCTAACAAACAACAAAACCACTGAAAAGATAGAAATTATAAAGGAGGAATACTTTTATTTGCTTAAAATAACAAAATCACTGAAAAGATAGAAATTATAAAGGAGGAATACTTTTATTTGCTTAAAATTTGTAGCTACAAATTCAAAGAACAATAAATAATTTCAACTATTTCATTTAATAATTGCCCCTATGTTTCCAACATTGTGTAGAGAAAAGATTATTATGATGATGATGATGAATTAAACTTATCAATTACGTATGCCTAACTTCAATAATATTCAATAAATATTTTGTTAATGAATGAATGAAAATCTATATTAAAATTTTGCAAGTAATTTTTAATATTGCAGTCATCTTATAAAGTCATATCTAAAAAGATAAGTTCAGTTTCTCTAAATATCTCTGTTTATCAGTTCATTCAGATTAACTATATATGATTATTAAATTAGTCAAACAATTTTCTTCATTCCAATGTCTTCTTGCCTCTACCGGCAGAACCTGTTTTTGTGTTTTTTTAAAAATATATATTTTTATTGATTTCAGAGAGGAAGGAAGAGGGAGAGAGAGATAGAAACAATGAGAGAGAATCATTGATCGGCTGCCTCCTAAACTCACCCTACTGGGGATCAAACCCGCAACCCAGGCATCTGCCCCTGACTAGAATTGAACCAGACCGTTCAGTCTGCAGGTCAACACTCTATCCACTGAGCCAAACCGGATAGGGTGGCGGAACTTGTTTTATTGCATTTCACAGATGCTTTTTTTTTTTTTTGACAAATTGAAGGCAAGCCCTCCACTAGCAAAAAGATTACAACTTGCTCTGTTGCAATACTCACTTTATTGTGGTGGTCTGGAATTGAACCTGCAGTATCTCTGAGATATGCCTGTCGTTCATTCGACTCCCAGTCAGTAGATGAAATAATATTTTGACAAAGCAATTATTTATTCTATTACTCTTCTGCCTCGTATTTCAGTGTCTTAAGCTTCACATTCAAGGTCTTAAAACTGGCCATTAAGACCTCCCTAACCTGGATCTTGCCGATCTATCCCACCTAATTCCACAGTTCTCCTCCTACACTCAACATCTCTGTCCCATTGAATACAGACGGGTCTGCATCTCTGCCTTTGTTCATGTTCATCCCTCTTTTAGGAAAGGTTTCCCATTGCCTCAGCACCTATCAGATCCTACCCTTTATTTATAGCAATGCAAGTCATAGCCAAACTCTCTCCTCATGACTTTCTAGCTTGGGAGATCATTTTTGCATTAGCTATATGTTCTGCACAGCATGTCACTCTATAATTTAGCAACTTAAAATAACAATAAGCATTACTATTTCCCTGTGTTTATGTGGGGTAGGAATTTAGAAGGGGATTGTGTGAGTGTTTCTGGCTCAGTCTCTCATGAGATTTCAGTCGGATGCTGGCCAGGCGATAGTCATCTAAAGAGCTGACTGAGGACAGATTTGCTTCCTAAGTGGTTCCTTCACATGGCTGGAAAATGCTGACTTTCAATGGGAGACCTCAGTTACCCTCCCATAGGTCTCTCCACAGGGTTCTTTGAATGTCCTAGGACATGGAGGCTGGCTTCTCCTGGGGTGACAATCCAAGAAACATCAATGCTTCCTATAACCTAGCTTAGAAGTCACAGGGCACCACTTCCACAGTGTTCTACTGGTGATGTGGGTCTGCACTGATTTACTGGGTAGGAATTCAAGCAAGGACATGAATATCAGGAGCCAAGGAGTAGTAGGAGGCATCTGGGAGGCGGATATCACAGCATTGATTGTAATAAACAACCGCTTTAGGGTTCTGCCTCTATCTACTGTATGAAGTCCCTAGAGTCCCTTAAATCTCCCCTAATATTTTCTGAAAGTATCTCATGTGGATTCAGGCACAGAGTTCTTCCAAATACCATGGAATTACTGCCATTTTTTCTCTTTTGTGCCATTATTGGCACTCAGTAGTGTAATCTGCTACCCAGGCTTCAGGCTTATAAAACATTTTTCTTCCAGGTCTGGCACAAATCCTGAATATGCACCATGAAGGTGTCGTGCTGGGCTAAAATCTCTGCTGTGCCAAACATGATGTGTTATCCAATGTTGCACACACCATAGAGACCACCTCTGTGCTGACTGCCTTCCGGGAGCCAGCAGTGTGAAACTGTGTGCTCTTTGCATAGGTAATGGAGAATCCCCAATAAGTCTTTGCGTAATACACCATTGGGTATGGAATGGCCACACTCAATTGATTCAGACTTTATAATGAAATTACTCTTTCAAATATTACTTGGTTCTTCCTAGCACTCAACCTGTGACCTTTGGGGCTTAAGGACGAGCTGGGTGATAGATACTGTTCTATATCAAAAATGAGTCTTCTTCAGTATTGATGATATCACTGGGCACATATCTATGCCAGGTGGCCTTATTCTTTGGAATAGTTATTTCCCAGGAGGTTTGCTAGAAACATTAACATCTGCCTTTGGTAGATTTCTATAATAAGAGTCCTAAAATGTGTTCAATTTAGACTAACTGGGATTGCCGCTATACTTCTCCTTATAACATCCTCTAAAGGTCTCTATCCCCAGAAATGGGCAATCTTTTTATGAGAATAAACTGAGCCTTTTCCTAGGCTTGATTCTGAGGGATGATGAGATTTACACAATAAATACTCGGAAACCACCTGTGTAAAACTTTCAGAAGTTCTGATGACAGAAGTATTGTAATCAATTTTGATTCATAGAGTCTTTGTCAACCTCTTTGAAAAATTAATGATTTGTAGACTAGCCTTCTCCATTCCCTCATATACCATTTAGGGAGGCAAGGAACCTAATGATATAGTCCATGGGCTTTGAAGTCAGATAGACTGAGATTTAAAGCTCAGTTTATCCACATAGTAGTTAAATAAACTTGGTCAAGTTACTAAGTATTATTTTCCTCATCTGATACCATACAGTTATTGTAAGAATTACATAAGACTATTTAGATCTGTGCTTGACAAATATGTACGTAAGAACATTAACTATTATTATCATCATGATCATTATTGATGCTGGTCTTTCCTTAGCAAAGCTTCCTGGCATTCTGGAAAAATCCTCTTTTGTAGCCTGGGAATTCACAGTGAGCTGAAGTCTAGCTGATTCTCCAGGGCACCCCATCAGCTATACCCTTTTTGTTCCCATAGTCAAATTTCACTTTTGGATCTTCAGGGCACAAATAATTGCAGGGGTGCACTTTAGCTCACCCCTTGTCTTTATTGTGGGTTCTAGAACCTTGATAGTAGAGTTCTGCTTATCTATCAATTTCAAAGGCAGGTTACCAGGGTCTTTGGTCACATTCTCTGCTCTTCATTTCCTTTTTCAAAATAAATAATAGAGAAGGAGAAAGTCCTTGCCTTCATTCTATTCCCTTTCCTCAGAATTCATCAGTCAAAAAGACCTTAGAATTCAGTCACAACATTACTTTGAGAAGGGGTGTATATTGGTTAAAATTTAGAACCTGAGTCCCACTCCAAATTTATTGAGTCAGAATACATGGAGGTGACACTTAAGAATATATATATATATCATATTTTCCATGTATAACATGCTATTTTTTTTCTAAAATCATTAGACTACAAGTTGAGGGGCATCTTATACACAGAAGTCAGCCGAGGAGGGAGCCATCCAGCTGCGTAGCTACCCATACCTTGTCAAACAGGCTTCCTCCAGTCACAAGCCTTATTGTTACTGAAATCAGCTGATGCCTAGTTGGAGGTGGAGTTGGAGAGTGCACAAATGCAACAAGGACTGGAGCCTTCTAAGCTCATAATGATGTTAAAAAATAAAATGAGTACCAGTAAGCAATTGTCTTACTCTGCAAAAGTAATGTAAAAATTCAAAGTGAATCTAATCAGCTATGCAAAAGAGCATGGAAACAGGGCTGCAGAGAGACAATTTGGACCTCTTCCCACTGAGTGTATGATCAGACAGTGGAGAAAACAGGAAGAACAACTCCTTGAGATGCCAAAAAAGAAGAAGGCCTTAAGAGGAAAGCCAGAAAAATGTTTAAAACATTGTTTTCTTAATTTTGGATTGGAAAAGTGTGGGGGCATCTTATACATGGGAGTGTCTTATGCACAGAAAAATATGATATACTCCTGGGATAGTTAAAATGCAGAGAGCTTGAATCCAAACTTTGAGTGGCACCACCCTGATACACAAAAAATTTGAGAACCAAGAAATAAAAACATCATTAACCAAGCCCTATCTGTAAAGGGACAGAAAAGCAAGAATTAACATGACTCACCAAGTAACACTGGACTTCTAAGATCTGACTTTTCCTGTTGCACATGCCACATGGGAAAATGGTAACAAAGAGTTACAAAATTATTGACAGTTCTCATTCACAGTTCCATATATTTATTATGTGCAATATTAGGAAAGGGATTAATGACCAAGCTGCTATTTTGAGTGACCCTCAAAGTTACTTCTAGGATAGTGCCTTGAAATGCTAGTGTATGTGGTAGCTGTTCTCCAACCCTTGCATCTTGTCCATTTGAGTGCTAAAAATGGCTTCATGGTCCTCCTCCTCTTCTATTAGTTTGCACGTTATGGGAAGCCAGGGTTCTATACTTAAAACAACAAACATTTATTATTTCACAGTTTCCGAGTTGGGAATCTAGGAGCAGCTTAACTAGGTGGGTCTGTTTCACAGCCTTTCATGAGGCTGCAATCAAGGTGTTGTCAGGGCTATAGTTACCTCGAGGTGAACTGGAGGAGGAGTCCCTTACCAGCTCACTCTCATGGCTGCTGGCAGGCCTCAGGTCCTTGCTGGCACTTGGATGAAAATATAAGTTCCTCACCAAATGGGTTTCTCCATAAGGCTTCTCACAATAAGGCATCTCGACTCCCTCAGAGTGAAGGCTCCAAGAAACAGAGAGATACAGACAGAAAAAAAGACAGAGAGAAAGAGAAAGAGAAGCGCTCAGGACACATATGCCTTGTTATATGGATTGTCTGTATATAGGACTTCATTATAATTTGACATTATTTCAGGATAGTCACTTTATAGTGCTTATGAGGAAATTCTAATAGGTGTGCTAAAGTAGAATTCTTAGGAAATGACATATGAAAACTATGTGAATGTTAAATTAATTTATTACCGTAACACTAAACAGCAAAATACCAAATATATCCAAAGTAATTGGCTGTTCAAAATCACATGTTTTCAAAGTAATCCGTGGTTAAGCTATAAACTGCTTATTAGCTTAGCAATGGCAAAATAGGATAGATTTATACAAAAATGTTTTACAAAATATTTGTGCCAAAAAATTAAGGATTTTCCTTGGAATGATTTGTAAAAGACTTTAAACAAAGCCATACCACAAACAAGGCCACCAACTTAATGTTTCAACATTTATGCTTTACTGTGGTAAATGAAATAATGCCTACTGGGGTGCTTAGAGGCACTGCGGCAGGGGTCACAGCTGGAAAAATATATTTAAAAAAAAAACTTTGCAAGAGAGTACAGGAAGAAACCAATATGGCGGCATAGGTAAACACCTGAATTTGCTGCCTCACACAACCATTTCAAAACCACAACGAAAAGAAAAAACGGACACCATCCAGAACCACAGGAAGGGTGGCTGAGTGAAAATTCTACAACTAGAAAGGGACTGAGACTCAGAGGAGGTGCAGAAGTAAAGTGCAGAGGTACGGAGGCAGCACAGAAAGGGCTCGCAGAGAGGGGTGGCAACTGAGGACGCGGTTCTCTTTTTCATTCTGGAGGGAGTCACAAGCTCCAGGTGGCTCTGAACTCCAGTTCCAGGTGAGTTTCTGGGGACCCAGACTCATATGGGGAGAAGCTGGACTGTCTGGCACCGGAAGGAAATCCAGAGTGGCTTTCTCTTGGCGTTGCTTGCAGCGAATACCATGGGACACTGAGACCTGGTGCTTCTTAGGGCTGGGCTGAGGATCAGCCATAACTGTTTGCTCCACCCTGTTGATTCCCTGACCCTGCCCCACCCAAGCTGCATGCAGAGGCTTTTGCATATAAAAGGCTGGGTAGTCTCAGGCAGAAGCTAAAATAGCACCTCCTTAGAGATCCAAGAGCCAGTGTACCCAGTGGTCAGAGCGGGACCACCCAGATTACAGCTCCTCAGATCCATAAGGGACACATTCAAGGGGCAGACTCAGTGAGCACCAAAGCCCCACTGAAGCAAGTCTTGCCCCATAAGGGTGTCTCCAGCACAGAAGTTCTCCCAGCATAGACACAGCTGATTCTCACAGCCAAGTGGCCTGGAGGTCAATTCCACCCAGTGATACCAACAACAATCAAGGCTTAGCTACAACAAGACTGTGTACAACGCCCACAAAAGAGTGCACCAAGAGTGTCCACCTCAGGTAATTGTGGAGGCTGAGCCACTGGGCCCTATAGGACACCTAGCACAGAAAGTCACTCTATCAATGCAGGAAGCAGCCAAAATGTGGAGACAAAGAAACAGGTCACAAATGACAGAAATGGAGGAAAGCAAATGGAGAATATAGAGTTCAAAACCATGGTTATAAGGTTTTTCAAGAATTTTCTAGAAACTGCTGATAAATTTAGTGAAACCCTCAAGGATATGAAAAAGGACCAGCTGAAAATTAAGCATACACTGACTGAAATAAAGAATAATATACAGAGAACCAACAGCAGACTAGAGGATCACAAGAATCAAGTCAAGGTCTGAAATATGAAGAAGCAAAAAACACCCAACCAAAAAAAGCAAAAAGAAAAAAGAATCCAAAAATATGAAGATAGTTTAAGAAGCCTCTGGGACAACTCCAAGCATACCAACATCAGAATTATATGGGTGCCAGAAGAAGAGAGAGAGCAAGATATTGAAAATCTATTTGAAGAAATAATGTCAGAAAACTTCCCCTGCCTGGTGAAAGAAATAGACTTCCAAGTCCAGGAAGCACAGAGAATCCCAAATAAAAGAAATCCAAGGAAGACCACACCAAGACACATCATAATTAAAATGCCAAGAGCAAAAGACAAAGAGAGAATCTTAAAAGCAGCAAGAGAAAAACAGTTAGTTACCTACAAGGCAGTACCCATATGACTGTCAGCTGATTTCTCAACAGAAACTTTACAGGCCAGAAGGGAGTGGCAAGAAATATTCAAAGTGATGAATAGCAAGAACCTACAACCAAGATTACCTTACCCAGCAAAGCTATCATTCAGAATTGAAGGTCAGATAAAGAGCTTCACAGACAAGAAAAAGCTAAAGGAGTTCATCACCACCCAACCAGTACTATAGAAATGCTGAAAGGTATCCTTTGAGAAGAGGAAGAAGAAGAAAAAGTAAAGATAAAAATTATGAACAACAAATACATATCTATCAACAAGTGAATCTAAAAATCAAGTAAATAAAAAATCTGATGAACAGAATAAACTGGTGAATAGTATAGAATC
>PVJC01025330.1:0-24830 GCA_004026665.1 Murina feae | reverse complement strand
TGGCTAAGTGGATAGAGCATCAGCCTGCGGACTGAAGGGTCCCAGGTTCGATTCTTGTCAAGGGCATGTTCCTAGATTGCCAGCACATCCCCAGTGGGGGTGTGTGCAAGAGGCAGCTGATTGATGTTTCTCTCTCATCAATGTTTCTAACTCTCTGTCCCTTTCCCTTCCTCTCTGTAAAAAATCAATAAAATATATTTAAAAAAGAAAAAAAGATGCCCTGGCCTGTGTGGCCCAGTTGGTTGAGCATCGGCCCATGCACCAAAAGGTCACGGGTTCAATTTCCAGTCAGGACACATACCCAGGTTGTGGGTTCAATGGGAGGCAACCAATCAATGTATCTCTCTCACATCAATGTTTCTTTCTCTCTCTCCCTCTCCCTTCTTCTCTCTCTAAAATCAATTAAAAATAAGAAACAATACTTGACCTCCTACTTCCATGTGTAAAATGGAAATAAACATAATATATATTTTCCTAGTAACTTGTGAGGATTAAAATTAAGTAATTTATTATATTAGTATCTTTCATTCAATTGTTCAATAAATGTTAGATAATCACACACACACACACACACACACACACACACACGGACACACACAATAAGCGAAACCTATCTCCACACCAGACCTCTCTTTCAAAGAGCTAAATGATGCCTCACCTTATCTATCTCATAGGCTTTGTGCTAGACTGCTTGCAAAATGTCCCAATTCTTTTTGTTTAATATATTTTTATTGATTTCAGAGAGGAAAGGAGAGGCAGAAACATCAGTGATGAGAATCATTGATTGGCTGCCTTCTGCATGCCCCCTACTGGAGATTGAACCCACAATGCAGGCATGTGCCCTTGACTGGAATTGAAACTGGGACCCTTCAGTCTGCAGGCCAACGCTCTATCCACTGAGCCAAACCATCTAGGGCTGGCCCAATTCTTTATCCTGCCCTATAACTGGGCTCTTTGCAATGTGACTTTGTAGTTCTTCATACCAAGAAGTCTACTTAGGGTAGCCATTCCAATTTGCCAGGACTTGAGGGTTTTCAGGGAACAAGAGACTCAGAGTGCTGAAACCAGAGAAGCCATGGCCAAATCAAGATGAGTTGGTCATCCTAAATCCACTTCCCCTTTTGAATCTGGCCTGGTCTGGTGATTTGCTTTGGCCAATAAAATGCAATGGAGGTGACAGTTTGCAAATTCCAAGCTTAGATCTCAAGAGGAATATGCATTTTTCCCCTTTCTCAGAACCCTGCCACTGCCATGTGAACAAGCATAGGTCAGCCTGCTTGATGAGAGACATGTGGACCAATCACCCTACTTGTCTCAGCAGCCAGCCAGCCAACTAACTACCAGCCATGTGACTGAGGCCATTCCTGACAAGCCAGCTTTCAATTGACCACTCAGCCCACCACAGACATATGAGCAAGCTATGCAAGATCAGCTGAACATGGCCCTGATCAGCTGATTCATTGATTTATGAACAATAATAAATGCTTACTGTTTGAGGCTACCAAGTTTTTGGTGTAGTTTTTGACTACACATTTAGCAATAGCTAAATGATAAAGATACCTCAAACTCAGTACGTTTAAAATTAAATTCAGAGTTGATAACTATGTGACAAAGGTACTAACTCTAACTACAGTGGCAACTTTATTAGAATATGTGTCAAATCAACATTTTATATGCCATAAATTTACACAATGTTATATCAAATATATTTAAATTCAAATGAGTATGGTTATATTCTAATAAAACTTTATTTTTAAAAAAATTACATTTGGCCCTGACCAGTTTGGCTCAGTGGCTAGAGCATCAGCCTACAGACCGAAGGGTCCCAGGTTTGATTCCGGTCAAGGGCATGTACCTTGGTTGTGGGCATGTCCCCAATGGGGAGTGTGCAGGAGGCAGCTAACTCATTTCTCTCTCATCGATGTTTCTGACTCTCTCTCCCTCTCCCTTCTTCTCTGTAAAAATCAATAAAATGTTTTTTTTAATTAAATTCGGAGATTGAGAAAGATGGTGGCGTAGGTAATGCTTGTACTCGCTGCCTCCCACAACCACATCAAAATTACAACTAAGATACAGAACAACCATCATCCAGAACCACTGGAAAGCTAGCTGAATGGAATTCCTACAACTAGAAAAATGAAGACAAAAGCACACTGAGACTGGTAGGAGGTGCAGAGGCAAGGAATTGGCTGGTCTGGCACCTACCTATGTAGCTTTTTTAATTGGGAGGAGGGAGATCATCTCTGTGAGGCTGCCTGGAGGAGCAAGGGGTCCCAGCCCAGAGTCCCAGAGCTGGAAAAAGAAGTCCCTACCGGCAGTAAGAACTACGGACTGCAAAAACCATTGTGGATTGGGGCTCAGTGACAGAGAGGCTGCTGGAGACCCAGCTGTTCATCTTAAAAGGCCAGCACCATGAACTGAACTTATAAGGTCCTGCTTCCTCTGAGCTCCAGCACCAGGGGAAGGCTCTGGAGAGCACAAACACATGCAAGGAGGAACTGGATTGTCTGGCTTTGGGTCAGGAACTTGGAGACTGCTTTCTCCAAGACAAAGGTGTTCACAGGGATCGTAATTCCTATGCTTGGACCTTCTGGGTTGCAGGGCTTACTGGCAGCCAATTCTGTTTGCTCCACCCTGGTGATTTTCTAAGACCCCACCTCATCCAATTTACAACCCCACCAAGCTGTGTGCAGCAGCTTTTGCATATGAATGAATGGCCTGTCCTTGCTCAAGCTAAAATCTCCCAAGCAAGCTGAATCTGGGGCTAGAAGCCCCAAACCTATCAATAAAAGGCCCAAGGCCTGGCACCAGCACCAGCCTACCTTGCTTCATAGCTGGGCCTCATCTGGATACTTCCAAACCAATACAAAGAGGAGGAATCTGCAGATCTCTCTGTAGCTCCTTCTGAGTGGCCCCACACAGTGGCTGACTTTGCACCTCCCTGGAGACCCAAGAACCAGTGTACCCAGTGGCCAGTGTCAGACCATACCAGATTACAACTCTACACATTCATAAGTGACACATTCAGCGGGCAGACTCAGTGAGCACCAAAGCCCCACTGAAACAAGTCCTGCTCCACAGGGGTATCTCCTGCACAGCAGTTCTCCCACTGTAGTCACAGCTGGTCCCCACAACCAATTGGCCTGAATGTCAATTCCTCCCAGTGACACTAACAGCAATCAAATCTCAACTACAACAAGACTGTGCTCATAGCCCACAAAGGGGTGCATGCACCAAGAGTGCCCACCTCAGGTGACTGTGGAGGCTGAGCCACTGGGCCCTATAGAACACCTACTACACAAGGACACTCTACCAACTCAAGGAGACATAGCAGCTCTACCTAATACAAAGAAACAAATGCAGGGAAGCAGCCAAAATGTAGAGACAAAGAAACATGTCACAAGTGAAAGAAATAGAAGAAAACAAACTACTGGATATAGACTTCAAAACTACAGTTATAAGGTTACTCAAGAATCTTCTAGAAACCTCCAAAAATATGGAAAGGACCAGTCAGAAATTAAGCATACCTTACCAGCCCCATCTTGTAACCTCTTCTCACTCACTGTGGCCCAACCCAGTTGGCCTTCTTTTGGATCTTCAAATGTCCTTTTTAGACTCTGAACTCTGCATACACTATTCCTTCTTCCTATAATGTTCTTCTCTCACCCATTTACTTAGCTAACTCTGATTTACCCTTTAAGTCTCTTAGATGTCACTTTTTTTCATTCAGTCACTCACTAGGTGATGGGGATTCAGCATAAGATACAGGTGGTCCATACCAACCGAGAGTTTATGACATTTCATCAAATACTTTTGATATTTTTCTTCTGCTATCCCAAGACTTTAGTAAAACCTTGTTTAAACAGCTCAGGATTTCCTCAGCTGTTCTTTGGATTATGATAATTAAGAACGCCAGATGGTCAGAGTATCAAAGGTGTAATGGAAGAAAAAAAAGAGAAAAAATGCAATAGAATCATCCATTGAGCTTAACTGGGGCCAGTAATTATCCCAGTAGTGAGAAATGTCCAAGGTGAAACTATTAGGTTACAAGAGTCCAGGCTGCAAAGTTTAGCTGCCACTTCCTTCACGGGATGTCTCTCTGTGGAGAGTCTGAGGGTTTAATTATTATGTTATGATAAAGTTTTCTTTTGTTTTTTCAAGCAAACAGCACTTCTCCTATACTAATATGTACAATGTGTTGGCTTTACTATGAATTGGGCTATTGTAGATGAAGGCCCTAAATAACCAATGGATGTCATCTTATACAAGGCACCATTTGGCAAGGCTCATTAGCAGTCCACCTTTTCTGAAGAATGAAGATAAATTGATCTCAGACCAATGACCCGGCAACACGTGTCTCTGGGACTCTGAGAGAGTGCATGCAAGTGGAGGCAGTCCAGCCAAAGCATGCTGAGTTGGCTGGAACAGACAAGTGAGAATGGGCCTCTCTCTCTGAGCAAAGGGCACCCCTGCCCAGCACCAAGCAACCTCTCCCCCACCACACCCCTCAGGGTCCACTTTCTGAGTAAGGAAGGACGCCCAATGGTCAAGCAGAGTCAGTGCCCTGGGCTGGGCCAAGTCCCCAAACCCTGACCCAGGCCAGCCATGGGGCAAATGGCTGAAAGCAAGGTGCAGTGACCTTTCTCCATTCCCCTCGGGGTCTGCTGGAGACTCAGAGCTGTTCAAAGAAGGCTCACAGTAAGCGCTCTGTGACCTGCGCTATGGGAACAGAGAAAGGAGAAGTACCTAACTCAGGAAGTGGTGCCTGCTCTAGAGCCTCAGTGAACATCCATACAATGGGAACAATGACCCCTCCCCGCCCCCCATCCCATTCTGTCACTGCCTGACAAGGGTTGCCAGGAGGCTTCCACGGAGGAGACAATGAGACTTGATGAACTCGGGGACAGCCTGGTGGGGTGGGCACAGGACCCAAAGTGAGAAGGTCTCAGAGCAGAGTCACTGAGCTCCCCTCTTTCCCCATTCTTCTCTAAGTTCCTGAAGATTAAAAGAATGCCCAGGCTGAGAGAGAAAACAGAAAGCAGAAAATAATAAGGAAGTTGCTCTGAAGTTTGGCAGAAAGGAGGCATCTCTATTCCCTCAAACTCACTCTGAGTTTCCCCTTAACTCCTCTCAGAGCACTATAAAGAGTGCCATCAGCCTGCTCTGAACTATGGACAAAACGTCAATTTCTATGATACTGTTTCCCTGACTTGAGATCAAAGTGAAGAATCGCTTGGATATTGTGATGTGTTAATCAGATAATTTGGTCAAACCCAGATTTGTGTCTGCATTATCAGAATCAATACGTCAAGTCTTTACTTGATTCCCCAAACGCAGTACTTCTGCTTTCCTTTCTCTGCCTCTCCTTTTCTCTTACATCATACATAGTCTCTTGTTTTCTAGTTAGAAAGAACAAGAGTACCGAGATGAGACCTCCAGAGGTGATTTCAGAGAGGGAGGGAGAGATAGAAACATCAATGATGAGAGAGGATCATTGATTGGCTGCCTCCTGTACACCCCTCACAGGGAATTGAGCCGGCAACCCAGGCATGTGCCCTGACCAGGAATCACAGGGTTGATATTCAACCACTGGCCAGGTTGGGATCTATTTAAAAAATAAAATAAAATAAAATAAAAAACATAGCAGCTGTAACTAATATAAGCTTGGAGTCGGAGTGTGGTGACTGTCAGCAAATTGCAGGAAAAAAGTCAGAACATCTTTTATCTGTGAAAACCAGGGATTAAATTGGGAGCCGAACACCGAAGTCAAACCATTTGATGTCTAGGTGCATTCAGTCCATGAATAGAACTAGGTTAGCACAGCTGGCTGTGATTGTTAGGAACGTAAGTTTTGAAATGATCGTTAGTGAGGTTCTGGCAGGTCTAAGCCAAATCATATGTGTTTCCTTTTAATAGTTCTGGGTTGCAGAGATTTTGTCACCCTGCCACGTGGGGCCCTCCCCTCCCTGTCAGCATTACTCTTGCCTTGGGCACATGCTTATTATGCTTAGGAGTTGTCATGAGGTGATCAGCCCACTCCCTACTACAGTCTTTTTCGGATCCACAGTACTTAAGCTAACGGGATGAGCCAAGGTAATGACAGTACAAAGGCAAGAACTACTATCTATAATAACAAAAGTATAATATGCTAATTAGACCAGATGTCCAAAGCCGGGGCTGTGAGGGAAGCTGGGGTCCCAGGTGCCAGAGGGAAGCCGGTGCTGGCAGCTGAAAGGAGAAAGTCCTACTCTTGCACAAATTTCGTGTGTGCATTGGGCCTCTGGTTAATGAAATAACGTAAAAGAGAAAAACAGAATAAAACAGGAAACTTCCCACTAAAAGGGTTCAAATGGCTTTCCTCTGAGGAGAGTATACAAGCTTAAGAGGACTCTGAGATGTTGTTTTGGACCATTTCAAGACATTCTTCTGGCTTATTTCTCAGTCCTCAGCTGCCCTTCCTGCCCACGTTATTACATAGCTAAGTTGTAGATTGGTATTATTGGCTCCATTTGAACTGACAACCCAACACCCTGACCCAACCACTGAAGGGTCTTGGCTGTGACTGTTGAGTGTCTGCCCGTTTTCCCGAAGCCCTTTGGGTTTAGTTCACACTCCAGCAGGCAGCACAGCTAATCCGAAGTGGGCACGAAACATCCCTTTCAAACTCGGGTTCGCCTGCCTCCCCACCACTCCATGACCCTCAAGACTGTTCTGCATCTTCCCAGTGTTGATCTGGGCATCCCTCCTGCACATGGGCCCCTGTGGGTCTGCTGGTCTCCAGGAGGAGAAATATCTCCTTGCAGTCCACTTTTGGGGCCAGAGGGGCACGATAGACTTCAGATTGTCAGTGTCCCTTTGCACTTGACCCCTGCGCTCACCACACCCAGTCCTCCCTGCCCCCTTCTATACACACCTAACTGGTAGGGGTGGGTGTGGAGCAGCTTCTACAGCAATTCCTCGGGCCAAAAACCCAGCCTGGATCTGCAGTGGCCTTGCTTCTGTGGCCAAGATCTGAGGTCCAGTCCTGTGTCTGTCCTTAAAGCAAGTGATTTGGGCTCACTAAGCCTTGGTTGCCTCAATATGAATAATTTTGTACCCAGCACATAGGACCCAAAGGGCAGTGAGACAAGGAAGGCAAAGGGCTTGACAGAACTCCTGGTGCTCAGTAAATTATAAATAACTAAATGCTACCTATTATTATTCGTTTATGGCATTATATCTGCTTTTCCCACTTGACTGTAAGCTACTAGAGGACAGAATTTAGCAGCACCTGGCACAGTGCCTGGCACAGTGGGTGGGAGGGAAGTGACTGACTGAGACCCTCAAGTTCATGGGGCAGATGATGGAGAGAGAGGCAGATAGAGCAAGGGACCCTCAAAGATGGTAAATCTGAGATAGTCTTTGAGCTGAAGGCAAAGCAGACATAAGGGTGTGGCTCGGGGATGCCAGGGCAGCAGAGGGCAGAGCCTTGAGGATCATCCACTCTTCATACAGCTGGTGCCTGAGGGTCATCCACTCTGTACAGTTGGTTCCCACTGTGTTAGGATGAGAGCAGGACTGGTCTGGTCCTGGAAAGGTGGAAATGGGAGGCTCCCATACAATAAACCCCCGCCCTCTCCCAGTGACTTTGAGCTTTAGAAGGAACCCACAAAGATTCAGAACACGCAGAGCTACTATCTCAAGGCAGGAAAGGCCTCTCAGACCAGGAAGATGCCATCTTCTGGATTTCAGCTGGCCGGGACTTTAGGCTATTCATGGAGGTTCACACAAACAATAAAATACAACAAATTTACATCGTGAAAAAGTCTGGAGGACATGCCTGGGCGAGAACAAAGGAGTGCCGAGAAGGCGAGAGGATTGCGAATGGATCTCTTATATTTCATTTTCCGGGTAGTTTTTATATTTGGTCAAAGCAACTTCAACTGTGGGGACAGAAAAACTTGGAATTTGGAGCCCAGATACCAAAAGGCAATCGGGTTCAATATCTAGAGCTTAGTTTTGTCTCTGGGGCCCACAGAGCAGCAGGCTGCCTGCAGCGCTGAGGCAGTGTGGTCCTGTGGTGGTAAGTAAGCCCCACCTCCCAAAGCCTTTCTAAGCAGCTCACCCTTCTCCACTAACCAGAAGGAAGGCTGGGAATGAAGGCGGATTACCCTCCTCATTATTCTGCAGAGGCTGAGCTGTGTGGCTGCTGTAATTTTAATTACACATTTGCTTTTCTGGGGGAAGACGACCAAAGATCATATTTTTCAAAGTATCAACTTGTTTTCCATTAGACAGTTGTTGTAACAAGTTCTTTCAGCTACACGTTATGTCTTTAGGAAGGGGGTGCTTCAGATGGCGCGCACCAGCACAATTTTGTGGCTTTTAATTACTGTTTTGTTCTTTTGTGGGGTTTCAGAGACTGGCGCCTCGGCGCCTGGGCCCGCCGCAACCGTGCACACCCCAGAAGGTGGCGCCACAAGGCAGGTAGTGCCAAAGGAACCGCGGACGTGGGAGTCCAGTAAAGGCTGGAGTCCCGTCTCCCAGTCCCCGGACCTGGGACCACTGTTCCCAACCACCCGGAAACAGAGAGACAGAGGAAGTCGCCACTTCCGACTTCAAAGAAGAAATTTCAACCGTAGAGTGCAAAACTGTAAAATAGGGTTATGTGCATGAGACAAAACTTTTCTGTTTGTTTCTGTTAAGTTTACCAAAACTTGTAGTATGGAGATAACTCTCACCTAAATATTATTCCATTTCCTCTTTTGTAAAAACATAGAATTTAGAGTTAACATACACTTCGAAGTCTGGTCAGTCTGGTCTAGCTTTCCAGCCTAGAGAGGAAATCCCCTGATGGCTTTTCGGATGTCTAACACACGCTGTCCACGTGGCAGGAAAGTACAAGGGAAAATTATGTCAAATAACACCTTTGAATTTATATAGCTTTTCTCTCAAGCAGCAAGGACTATCGTTTAAATACAATCTAATTAATTGCCCTAATATCCCTGCGGGTTGGTTAGGAAGCAGGTATTATTATATACAGTACGTGGTTTATGGATAATTTAAGTCAATTGACTGCGTCAAGTGCCGAGTGGCTGACAAGAAAAGGAAGCGCCAGACACTTCGAGGAACAGCGGTGCTGGAACTGGCCCGGCGGCGGGCACCGCTTCATTTGGATTAATGTTCGAGAGCTGTCCTCACTGGCACTGGTTGGCACTTGTACACAGAATGGGAAATGCCAGGCTCCGTCTTCACGCCTTCTGTCCTCCAGCCGCCGGCCACGCTCACGCCCGCCCCACTCCCAGCCCTCGCCTCGCTGCTCCCATTCCGCGGCCGCCCGTCTGCACCCGCGACCACAGCAGCCGCAGCGCCTGCCCTGTGACACCCGCCCCCTACCCGCCTGGCCATCCTGGGCGCTAGTAGCCCCGCGGCCCGGCGCTTCTGATTGGCTGTTGCTAGGTGACGTTGCCCGGGTCCACGTGACAAGTGTTAAATGCCCACCCGGCAGGAGCCCGCCCCGCAGACAATCGTAAAGACGCCGCGGGCTGCTCACCTGCTCCCGCCTCCCGGAGCCTCTGCCCAGCCCCGCCACCCCGGACCCCCCTCCGCGGCCGGCCCCGCCCGAGCCTACGTCGGGCCAGAAGCCGAACGGGGCCGAGAGGCGGAGAGAGGATGAGGCCGACGGCAGCTGTCCCGAGCTGTGCACCGTGATCGCCTCCCCCGGAGGAGGAGTTGCCTAGACCATTGCCACATTTCTCGTTTTCCTTCCTGCCCACCCACCCCGGTATTGCATTGGCTGCTGGAGGGGACCGGGAGAGACGGAGGAGGCGCCTCGCTTCCCCCCTCGCGCCCGCCACCCCAGCTCTTTCCCGTCCCGGGCCAGGATGACTGGAGTCTTTGACAGTTTGGTGGCTGATATGCACTCGACCCAGATCACGGCCTCCAGCACGTTCCACCAGCCCCAGCAGCCTCCGAGCGGAGGCGGCGCGGGCCCCGGCAGCAGCCTGCACAAGCCCCAGGAGTCGCCGACCCTCCCGGTGTCCACGGCTACCGACAGCAGCTACTACACCAACCAGCAGCACCCGGCGGGCGGCGGCGGCGGCGGGGGCTCGCCCTACCCGAACATGGGTTCCTACCAGTACCACGCCAGCGGCCTCAGCAACGTCCCTTATTCCACCAAGAGTGGCTATGACCTGGGATACACCGCCTACACCTCGTACGCGCCCTACGGGACGAGTTCGTCCCCGGCCAACAACGAACCTGGTGAGCAGAACGCTGGCGTCCAGGGCGCCAGGTCGGCCTAAGCTACCGCCATGGGTGGGAGGAAAATGCTTGGGGCGGGGATCTCTCCAGAGCCTCGCCTCTCACCCTACCTGCTCCCGGCCCGCCCCGCGCCCTCACTATTCTCAGCCTCCCATCCGCCGAGGGTCATGGGGTAGGTCCCTCAGTGCTCAGCGGGTCCTACCGGGTGGCCTGGGGGAGGTGGGGGGCCGTGGTGCATGCCTCCTGGTAACCTCATTTCCTTGCCACCTGCTTTTCTCTCTCCCGTGTGCGCTTGTCTTCCCCTTCGCTGGTGGGCCCAGCTCCAGGGTTTGGGGGCGGCAGGGGTCCGCGCATGGCGAAGTTGCGCCCGAGCGTCCCCCCATCCCGGCTCCCACCGAGTCCCACGCCAGGCCTTGCTTGCTGCGGGCGGGAACCCTTGGGCTCCCAGGTTGCGAGATGCTCAGGATTCCGTGTCGTTGCAGAGAAAGAGGACCTCGAACCTGAAATTCGGATAGTGAACGGAAAGCCAAAGAAAGTTCGGAAACCTCGCACCATCTACTCCAGTTTCCAACTGGCGGCTCTGCAGCGGCGTTTCCAAAAGACTCAGTACCTGGCGCTGCCCGAGCGCGCTGAGCTGGCCGCGTCCCTGGGCCTCACCCAGACCCAGGTGAGCGCTCGGGGCTGGGCGTGGGGGCAGGAAGAGGGGGACGGGGCGGGAGTCGGTCTGGAGTGGCCAGGAAGAAGACAGGTTCAGGACAAAGTGTCTTTAAATATATTTTTTAAAATAATTTCAAGTCCTAACCGCTTTGATAGAGCGTCAGCCTGCGGACTCAAGGGTCCCAGGTTCGATTCCGGTCAAGGGCATGCACCTTGGTTGTGGGCACATCCCCAGTGGGGAGTGTGCAGGAGGCAGCTGATCGATGTTTCTCTCTCATGGATGTTCCTAACTCTCTATCCTTCTCCCTTCCTCTCTGTAAAAAAAAAAAATCAATAAAATGTGTTTTTAAAAAATTAAAATAAATAAAAAACAAAATAATTTCAAGGATTTCGAGGCCCACCTCTTGAGCGGCCTAAACTTGTGCACTCGGAGCTGAGTCCCGGTGCTACGCACTACTGATTAAGCGGGTCCATTTATGGGTCCCTCCGCCGTGCCCCCCAGCTGTCTGGGCTCTGTGCGGTGGCTAAGCAGAGGGGCAGGAGCCATCGCCGCCCCCCTGCCCAGGTGCTCGGTGCCCACCTCTCGTTGTCTTTCCACGCTTTCTCCCCTCCCCTGCCCCGTGCCGAGTCTGCTCCGCTAACGCTCCACTCCCTTCTCCACAAAGGTCAAAATCTGGTTCCAGAACCGCCGGTCCAAGTTCAAGAAGATGTGGAAAAGCGGTGAGATCCCCTCGGAGCAGCACCCGGGGGCCAGTGCCTCGCCGCCCTGTGCTTCGCCGCCCGCCTCGGCGCCCGCCTCCTGGGACTTCGGCGCCCCGCAGCGCATCGGGGGCGGCGGCGGCGGCCCGGGCAGCGGCGGCAGCGGCGCGGGCAGCTCGGGCTCCAGCCCCAGCAGCGCGGCCTCGGCTTTCCTGGGCAGCTACCCGTGGTACCCCCAGGCCTCGGGCTCTGCCTCCCATCTGCAGGCCGCCGCGCCGCTGCTGCACCCCACCCAGACCCCGCAGCCACACCACCACCACCACCATCACCACCACCACCACCACCACCCCGGCGGCGGGGGCGCCCCGGTGAGCGCCGGGACGATTTTCTAACCCCGGGGACACTGCGCCAGAGACTGAGAACAGAGACCCGTTATCCTCAGTGCTCGCCCCCAGCCCAGAGGGTCTCTCCAGCTGGCTCGCCAATGCCACCCCTGCCGGGGGTCGTGGCCCGGGATGGCCAGCCCCAGCCCTGCTCCCTTGCGCGGTCACTGAGCCACCGGGAGCTGGAAGGCTCCTCTCGGAGGTCCCCGGTAGCTGCACGGTGAAGGCCTGAGCCCCGCCTCTCCTGTCCTCCCCTCCCAGCGAGGCTGTCCGGCGCCGTCCTCGCCGCGGGCAGCGCGCTGGGTCCCGGAAAAGGACTCCGGCCCCGCCCGCCAGGCCTCGCGGGCGCTCAGAAGCTCCTTTCTCCTCGCCGGCCCCGGGCTCGGCGCAGGCCGCCCCTATGGCTGACCCCGGCGTCCTGCCCGCCCGCCCCCCGCACCCCGGCGACCCCGGCCGCCCCCGCTTTTTTCTGCTCTGCGGTTCCCAGCCCGAGGAGCCTCGTGCTGGCCCCGGCGTAGCTCTCTCCCAGCCGCGAACTCTCCCCTTAGCGCTCTCCTCATCCATCACCAGTGGAGTTTTTATTTTTTATTTTTATTTTTTAAAAGTTTAGGTGCCTTTGCGGATGACCTCATTTTGATGTTGGGGGGGAAAATGATTTTTTAATATGTGAACACTGCAAAAAATGTGTTTAAATTATCTTTTTTAAAACCTATTCAGGGTTATTAGCCTGGACTTCGACATAGAGTTTGTAAATAAAGGTGTCTGTGCAGATTTTCCCACTGATGTATTTGTATAAAACACTCATCTTTTCAGACTGTTTTTGTAAACCCTCACTTGTGAACGCTCCGGTTTAGCAGTGACCTCAGCAACCCCTCCGTTTTATTTTCCCCTTAAAAATGTTCTCAGTTAAGCTAAGCTACTGATTTGGATTTGTTCTATCTTATCCTAAAGTCTTTGTTCTTGAATTGAAAGGTATTTGGGGGTTATTTATTATGAAAACAACATGCTCTTCATGTTGACTTTACACTATGAATATATTATTTAAATAAATTATTGTTTTCATTGGATGTGTGCGTTTTCACGTTGGTGGCCACGGCCTGGAACCTCCAGACCCTGCCCAGGCGCGGATCCTGGTCACCCAAGGGTGGCATTTACCTCTTGCTGCGGCTGTGGGAGCAGCGAGTTGCGGTGGGGCCAGGACAGGCTCACTCCTCAGGCCCCACGGAATGCTCGCGCTCTGCCCCCACCCGCGTCTGGACGCGGGGTTCGTCGGCTGGAGGAGCACTGAGTCACTCAGCCCCGGCGGCTCCAGTCTCCGCCCTTTCTGCCCGGCCGGCGCCGGCGCCCAGCGCCCCGGAGGTCTCTGCCGCCTCCGCGTCCGAAGTGCTGGCCACGCGGTGCTTCCGAGCCACCGCGGAGAACCTGCAGCCGGCGCCGTGGAAGCCGGGGGTCAAACCCCTACAATGGCCCCTCCCCTCTGTTTGGCCCGCAGCCCTTCTGGGGTTGGCGGAGAGGAGAGCTCTGTGAGTCACCCGGGCCCTCGGGAGACTCGGTTGGCTGCTCTGGAATGCAGGGCGACCTCAGACACAGGGCTTCCCCAGCACACATCCATCCCACACCGTGACCCTCCCAGACACATCAGTACTGTCACGCGCTCTCAGACACACAGTCACACGCTCACACTGAACCATACCCCACGACACGGATGCACACCCAGTGATATGCACACACGCTATGCACACCCGTGCGCACAGGCACACTCACATGGGGACGGATGCTCAGTGCTTAGGAGAGGGACCTCTTCCCACCTCACATTCGCTGAGAAGAAAGGTTCACACGTCATTCAGTTCTGCTTTTCACCTTGGATTTCCCCCCCCCCCCAACTAGCTTCCCACTTTGGAAGTGACCCTGCTTTCCGGCATTCTCTGAGAAGGCCAGGACTTAAAGACTGAAATTAAAGTTCCTTTTTCTTGAAAGCACTGGGGCCTACCGTTGGAAGCTTCCTGCTTCACTCACTCGCTGTGTGACTCTGGGCTATCCACTTCACCTCTGTGTTGTGCGGTGCATACCTCTAAGACAGGAGAAATGAAAACAGCTATCTCAGAGTCGTGAGCATTGAATGAGGCAATGACGTAGCACAGTGCCTGCCACATAGTAAGCACTCAATACATTTTTGCTATGAGCAGTATAATGCTTGAGCCCAGTGCCCCCAAATAAGAGGGCTTTACTTTTGCTTGCAATTATGAGGCCCAGAGTTAGCCAGAGGCCTTTCCAACCTCATCCTGTGTGGAAGAGCAGCACTCTAAGGCTGGGAGACCTCTGGCCCTTTCCGACATGAACCTTGAGCATTCTTTCTACAGGGGCCGGACACTACTGGGGAGGAGGTTGGCAAACCAGACAACCCTGCTTGCCCCATCCAGGCCTTCTCTTCTCTAGGATGGTGATTCTGTTCATCCTTGTTGTGTGTCTTAACTCACCTCTGCCAAAAAGACAGACATCAGACAGGAGTGAGCTTCTAGGCTCAGTGGCATTCTCCTGAGCAGAATTCCAATTTTTCTGGCCAGATTGTTTTGGGGCCTGCACCGAGCCTGCTTTACAACTGAATGTGGTCCAGGGAGTTGGGGCTCTGCAGAAGGCAGGGAGGTTACTCAACCCTGTGTCCGCTTGCATTCCTGCGTGTTTTCCCAGGCTGAGGAGGCCTGGGCCGAATCCCATTGACCCCCGTGATCCTGGCTTCCCTAAGCAGCCGCTGCCTCACAGACCCCACTCCAGCCCTCCCTCCCCCCAGCTCTAAATTCCGTGGTTTTCTTTGAGTGCCAATAGCTGGTGCCAGGCTTCACCCTGCGGTTTGCTGTGCCCTCCCCTCCTTTGCGCGCACTTCCCTCCCCACCCCCCTGAAACCAGCCAGGAGAAGCGGGGCGGTAAATTGGCTGGTGCAGAGGATCTGCAGCAGACAAGATGATTAAGAGGCCTACGCCGGGAGCGCCCGGGGCAGGGAATGTCAGCCCAAGTTGGAATCACGCAACAGGCCTTGGCATGAGCGAGCCTGGGAGCCGGGAGGGCGGGCGGCCCCAGCTCCGGGGTGGGCCGAGGCCCCACAGACTTGCCGGAGTCACCAAACCTGGCACCCGGCGGCGGAGGGGTCGGGTAGGGCCACGGCGCGCCTTTCCCTGGGAAGCCCGCTGGAAGCGGAGGGCAGAAGGGTGCAGGGGCCAGAGGAAGGGGGCGTTTCCGCAGACAAGGAGAAGGGCAGAGAGACGGGGAAGCGAGGATGCGCCTCAGATCTAGAAGTGAGCAGGCGGGAGGGGTGGCGGACCGGTGAGAGAGAAACAAAGCTGGGCGGGGGGAAGCGGGGGTGGGCCCCAGCCCCGCCGGGGGCGAAGCGCTGGCGAGCCCGTCTGAGTCCCGCGGCCCGGCCCCCTGGGGGACTCGGAGCCCTGTGATCAGCCCGCCGCCCGCAGACTAGCTTGCCCCCGCCCCCCGCCCCTTGCGCCCGCCTGCGCCCCCCGCCCCCAATCGCGAGTGAAAAATGGAAATGGGAAGCCGCGATCTCGTCTCCCTGCACTGGGAAACCAGCGGCGCTCGGCACACACATAAATCTTCGCTGCACCCCCCTTCCATCCGCTCGTGTGAAATATCAGGCCGGATTCTGAATATGACAAGCGCTGGGGAGCCCGGGGAGGGAAGCCGGAGAGTCAGGGGTGTCCGACCTTCCTCGCTCCACCTCGTGGCGGGGTTGCTCCAAACTCCTTTGGCTGAGCGCTGAGTTCTAAACCCTCAAGACTGGCGGCCGGGACGCACCCGCCGCCACCCGCACCCCCAGCGTGCGCCCCGCCCCGCCCCAAGGGCCCCCCGGAGCGCGGACGCGCACCCCTCCCGCGGCGCCGGATTCCCGCGGCGGGAGGGCGGGCAGGGGAGCGCGGAGAAGACCGGGAGCGAATCCTGGGCCTAATCAGCGCGGCTGCAATGTGGGACCGTTTAGGAAGTTTCCCCTCGGCCTGCTTGCAGGATTACTTGTGAAAATTGTGAATATCCGTCCTGTGTGAGGATTTCCGAGGCTGGGGGGGCGAGTTTGGGAGAAGTATCAAGTTTGATGGGGGCGGAGGGGGCCCCATCAGACTGCAGCTTTGTTTACAAACCGTTGTGCAGCGGGAGGGGGAGGTGGATGAATAGTCCCCTCCACTGTTAGAGCACCCCTCCCCGCGAAGGGGAGGCGGGGGGGGGGCGCAGAAGCCCCTTTGCCTTGAAAATAAGAGTCATCCTTACTGACTGTCAAACCCAGGAGCAAATCCCGCGCTCTGACACCGCCTCCGGCCTCCTGCTACCCCGTCCGAGTCCCAAGCACTGGCTCAAAGGACACAAACCCGCTCCTTTCCCGCCAAGGAACGACGTCCACTGGTGCCTTAAATCTGTTGTAAGGTCGGAAACCTCTGAGAATTAAGCTCTCTCTCCCTCCTAAAATACCGGGCCCTTTGCATTCCACTTTGGGGTCCCAGGTCCGGCAAGCGGGTGGGTGGGGCGCGCCCTTGGCCCTGTCAGGCTGGGCCCTGAGGAGGCTGCGGGGTTCTGGCGGGGTCAAGCCACCCAAACAGCCCCAGGAAAGCGTCCCCTGGGTCCCATCCTCCCTCCCTACCTGGGACCCGCCCCGCCTCTTTCCCTAAATACAAACCGGCGCGGGGGTGGGGGACGCGGAGGCCTCCCCGGCGGGCGCCCCCCTCCCGGGTGCTGGTTTGTCAGTGATTGCCACATTACAAGATGTTACATTCCTCCCCGGGGCCAGGGGCCGGGCGGGGCGAGGGAGACACAGTGTTTCAAGGAAAGAAAGAGCAGGCGGGTCTTGCAGGAGCAGCTGCTGGGCGCCTCCCCGAGAGAACGCAGGCACGGTCTCCGGACAGGCGTCTCTTCCCGGGACCCGCTCCGGCTCCTCGCTCGCCCTCTGGGTTGGGCCGAGCCGCAAGCACTGCGGCGTTAGCAGTCTGTGGGCTGCGGGGGAGCGCTCCTGGGACTCTCCCGAGGCCCGTTTGGGGAGTCCTCGGGAGACCCGGTCAGCGCTAGGAGCGAAGGGGGCAAGAGGGGAGGTGAGGGGTGGGTAGGGCCGGGGGAAGGCTGCGGGAGGCGGGCTGGAGCTGCGAGGCCGAGGGTTAGACCTGCGGGGAAGGAGCAGGGCAAGAGGGAGGCAAGGACTGGACGTGGAGTGCGCAGCTAACGTGGCGGGCTTTCCGCCCTCCCACTCCTCCCCCCCATTTCGTGCTCCAGGAGTCTCAGGGACCCTGGAGACGAAATCGTCGCTTTCGGAACATTGTGACTTCGGGTCCTGGAACCTGACCGAACCTAAGCTGGTCTGAGCTGTGCCCCACTCCTGGCGGCTTCTCCCACCCAGAGCCTTCGCGTGGCCCCCTCCGCTGGGGCAGCCTCCGCCCCGCCCCGCCCCTCCACGTCCCTGGCCTCGCCGGGTGTCTCAGTGCCCCAGAGAAGCGCCGCCCCAGCGGAGAGTGTGTCTGGGGGGCGCTATCTGGGGGGATAGAGGGCTGGCCCCCAGGATCTAATTGAGCTTATTCCCTCCTGTCCCAGAGCCTCCAGGTAGCAGGCTCCGTTGGCCGGCGCTGAGAAACAGCGAGCAGAGGCTCTGCCTCGGGTGCTAAGTCGCCTCGCAGCAGCTCCTCAGTCAACCAGCTGCGCGCCCCCCACCTACCCCCCGCCCCGCCGCCCGCCCTCTGGGCCCGCCTGCAGATTCTAGAGACCAGCCGGCTGAACTGTGCGGGGGGTGGAGGGCCCTCAGGAAGAAGGAAGGGAGAACTGTAAAGAAAAAGAAAGGAAGAGTGTGTGTGTCGGGGGAGGGGGGGATCAGGCTCAGTCACTTTCCTGCTCTGTGGCCGAATTAGGGTGGGAGCCCAGGGCCTCCGGGGCCTGCAAACCCAGAGGGAGCAGACACGGGGGAGAGGGGCGGGGGGGGGGGTTCTCTTCCCGACGAGTTCACGGGACAACAGTGGAAATTTGCCTTGGGTGGCCAATTTTCTCATTTGCCCCTATTAAAAGAAAAAGCCCAAGAAATTCAATTAAAGCCACCCTGGCCGAGGCGCTATTTGAGGCATGAATGTCTCCCCTAAAGCTGCAGCAATCATGTGGCATTAGACACTTCCGGAATCCTATAGCCAACCTGAAAAATCCCAGACCCCCTTTTCCCCTAATTTTTGCTCTGATCTGTAATTTTATCCACATTTGCACTAGTTTGAGCATTCTGGCTCTCCCATCTGAAAGCCTGCAATTACTATATAATTCTTCGCAATTTCAGATGTCCTAATATGGACTGTAATTTTTGCGCAAGACAATTTCCTGCTATTTCAAGCATCAACATTGTCAAAGTTGTATGTACATAATAAATGGGAATATCAATGCATAGTTTTTAGCATAACATCTTGACTCCTCGATAATTATATCCGTTCGGAGCCTACGCAGAATTAGCCTGAATTGCATGGTAACTGCTGCTGCTTTAAAATTTTTAAAAATTACTCATAATTTTCCCAAAGATTACCAAGATCTCGAGTGCACAATGTCATCAGCGTAATGAAGAGTAAACATTTATGCTAATAATCTGCAATTTTTTTCATCAGCTATAAAGACAGAGGCTATATAGCCGAAAATTTCAGTCCTATTCTGCAAGCGCCACGCTGCAAAAAGCCTGCGCACTCAGAGGCGCCTGGTCCTGGGGACCTCTTTTCACTCTTTACTCTCTGGATAGGAAGATGGGGCTGGGGGATTCTTTTTGGTTTTCTGGTTTTGTTTTGCTCTGGTTTGGTCGGTTTTGTATTTCCTATTTTTCCTTTTTTTTTTTTTCTTTTTCTTTCCTGTCATTCTCCCAGCCAAAAGCCGCCTTCGACCCTTTTGATTTGATGTAGCAAAGATTGTGTCCAGATTATCTGAAACTGACACTGAAGAAGGTAAGGGTGGAAACCGGTTTCATTTTTCAGAGGGTTGGAAGGCTGAGCTGCGCCCGCCGAGGCGGCAGCTCCCGCTCTGGGAGTAGGAGGGTGGGGGAGTGATTATGTATGCACCAGCTAATTCTTCCATCAAAACGTCTTGTCAGCGATGTCAGGATTATTTTTCCCCCTTTTTATAAAAACACTTGATGTTTTAGGAAGTGTTAATCCCTGAAGGTTGGGGGATGAGGGCGGGAAGTAAGGAAGGCGTGGGTCGGGCGACATGTTTCTTAGCCTGGAGAAGGCGCCCGTTAGAACCATTTGCCTGTCCACACTGGAGTTTGGGTTTGTTGGGGAGGGTGGGACCTACAGAGGATTTCTTTAGGTCGTGGGAGGGAAAGACCCTTGCCCTTGGTACCGCATTTGATGGAAGTTCCAGTGGCCCAGGAAGAGAAAAGTTCCCTTGATTTCAGGGAAATCAGGATGATTAACCCAGGCGGTGGGATGTCAAAAACTAGAGAACCCTGATATTGGTTTTCTGAAGATACAGAATGAAAGGGGTGGATGGCAGGGTAAAAACACATAGCTGGAGGCCTGGGTTGCTTCTTCTGCTCAGTTTTTCTTGGGATCAAGTAAGTATCTCAGGTTCTTTATTCACCACCCAGACCTAGCTTTTTTTAGGTGACAGAAATTGATGATTTCTTCCAGGGGAGAGATTTCTACATCGAATGACTTCAAGAATAAATTCGTACTTCTGTTCGTATAGGTGGGGGAAATTTTAAAACTTTTTGTGGTCAGAATAGGAAAGGCTGAAGAGCCATCTGTCCAAGCCCAGGTGCAGATCCCCAAAAGAAAACATAAAACATGATAGCCAGAAAGAAAGAAAGAAAGAAAAAAAGCTGTGAGCTAGATAAGCATGTTTCCCATTTCATATTTTTAAGATGCTGCCTACATTTAGGAGCTGGGTTCTTCCACAATTAGAGGACTAGGAGGACCACTTCGTTTCTGGCTTATGAAACCCAAGACCAGTGAGGAGGGGACTTTGGGTTACTGCTTTTGCCCCTCCATCCCTACCCCTACCCCTACCCCTACCCCTACCCCTACCCCTTTTTGAGCAAGTGTGTCTGAGAGAAGATATTAAAGAGGTATCTGTTGTTTGGCAATTTTGCTAAGTCTGTCTTCATTACTTCGACGCTGTGCATTTGCTAATTTGGAGGCCTGGCCGTTGACAAGCTTGCTCCATACACCTGCAAGCAATTTGCCAGCTCCGGTACTGAGAATTGCAGAGATGGCAGCTCGCACCTATTTGATTTTTTTTTCCTTTTCTCAATGCACAGCAAATTTGGCTTTCAGTGCGTTATCTCTTTTGTTAATGCAAAAAGATTCCCTGGGCGAAAAAATTGCTCATAATTACCAGAGAGATGGGGAAACTGCATTAGAATAAATAAACCTGAAATTACTGTAATTATGTTGTGTTTGATGGGCCCGGCTTGTAATCAAGAAGAGAATACAGTGAAATGATGCTGACCCTCTTGGGTTTGCAGCTGTACACGCACTTTGGGGTCTTTTTTTGCAGAAAAGAGTCATTTTGATAATCATTAAGCTGTGTGTAACCTATTTCAGAAGTGTTTTAAAATGAGGTTCACATTTTTTGAACAAGGGGGAAAAAAATCCCAAAATTGCATTTTGCCATTACAGACTCATACATAAGGAAAGGTTGTGTTTTCTAAGCGACAATTGTTAAGATATAATATTCAAAATCAGTATTTAATCATTATAATGAGGTATTGTTTAAATATAACCACCTTTAGATTATTCATAGTTTAATTAATATACTCATTATGAAAATCTTTGAATCAGATATTTGATGAACTGCTTGTCAGTAACAAGGCAGCATTAATTAGGCCTATATTGAGATTAACATTTTAAAAAAGTACAACCGCTTATAATTATAATAGAGCCTAACTAAAGACCGCCTTCACTGAGCTAAAACTAATAATTTCTCTATTTGAACTGTTAGCAAGAGATTATTAAATTAGTATAAGCTAATATCTCAAAGCATGGAAATCCGCTTGACCAAGTAGATCGCGCCTGTGGCTCCAGGCCCTGGGCCCTGGCTGCCGTCTGAGGGACCAATTCGGACGCGTGAGATAAATATGCCAAGTCTCCTCGCCAGCAAAGTCACACCTCGCAGGGAAGCGAAATCCAAGGGCTCTGCCCTGCGGCCGAAGCCCCGCCGAGGCTGTCCGTTCCCCCTTTCAGCTTCCAGCCGGTCCGCGCGCGCACCTGGGTCTCCGAGGCCTGTTCCCCCCCGTTAGCGCTCCAGGTTCTGGCGACCTGCGGGAGGAGAGAGCCCCAACCCCAGGCTCAGAAAGGGCCTCGAGGTCCCGAGCTCCATCCCCCACCACTTCCCTGCTTTCTTCACACACACACACACACACCCCCGCGCTTCCCCTCCCTTTCCCAAAGGGCGTCGGAAGAGCCTGGCACATCTGATCTTTCACCAGCACCAATTGAAAAATGGGTGCTTGTCACAACACAGATCACTGCCTTCCTCGTTCAACTCCCCACCGCGCGCTGCAAAGGGTCCCCCAAAGGCAGAGGGCCAGTGTCGCAAGGCAGGTTGCGAGAAGCGGGACGAGGCCCGCAGCGTTCCCGAACTTCCTCCACTAGGCTGCGGGCTCTGCGCCGGGGTCGGGCAGAAGCGCCGGCCAGGGGAGTTCTACCTGCTCCCAGCTCTGTTCATCCGGAGCGCACTGATCTGAGCGGTTCATTGGAAGTGCCCCCTTCAGGGCCTGGCTGGGAGACTTTCGGGCTGGGGTAGGGTGCTCCCCTCGCCCACCAGGCCCTTCCTAGGCCCCTCCATTTCTCCCAGGCGCGGAGAAATAGCCCGGGGTCCATAGGCAGGAACGGGCCTCTCCGTGTGCGTGGGGCCTTGAGGATGCGAGTGGCGGTGGAGGGCGCGGGTGGCGCCTTGGGACTGTCCCGGGGAGCTCACTGATTGATTGGGGGTTAGCCAGACAGACGTATCCTTCCGGTCCTTTTCCGGCGTCTGGCCGCGTCTTTTCCTTGTCCAGATCCAGCGCCCTCCAAAGCCCGGCGAGCAAAAGCCAGGAGACCAGATCCCCACGGAGGCGAGGGGCCCAGCCAGGTGTCTCCGTCTCCAGGTTTCTAGGACTCTCACAAGGTGACTGGGTGTGTAGTGTTGGTGGGGGAGGGGAGCGGGGGCAGGGGTGGCAGTAAAATCTCACAGGCCGGCTGTCTTTGAGTTCTGCTTTGATCTCCTCTCAGCCGGCCCTCACCACCCCTTTGGTTCCTGAGCCCTGACTCTGACCAGCGGCACCTGTTCCTGGCGCTCCTTCCCTGAGACCCTTCTGGCCCAGGGGGGGTCAGACCCCTTGTGGGTCAGGAGCCAGCGGGCCTAGGCCCTGTCGTTTGGAGTTAGTCCTTGCCCCTGCATGGCGTCCGGGGAGGTGGAAGCCTGGCTGCCCCGCATCCGCTCACATAGCACACCCTACAGCAACTCTTTTTCGAAACCATAATTTTACTGCCAAAGAAACTTTATAACTTATTTACAAAGTTCTTTCCCCCCCAAGATACAAAGCAATAAGTTAACATTCTCAATATAAAACTAAACTTTGACATAGAGAACACAAAACATGGTTGATTTCAACTGATCACATTTTCCAAATTTCACAAGTAAAATGTCAAGATTCTCATTTCACAAAGCATCGGGTTTTACAGCCACACACAACGGAACAGGAAAAAAAAGCTAAGCTTGTGCAACATGTTTACAGAACAATAATAATAACAATAATAATTAATAACAACAATAATATGTACAGCGATTAGATCCTGCACTGGAGGCTGTGCATTCAGGTGGTGACTGGCGTCATTCTGGCCGTGCCCCTGGGGGTTGTTGTAAAGCTGCATTTGCTTACTTTCAAGCCCACTGGCATTGGGGTACTCGCTCACTCCCACCTCTGTGCTCACTGCTGCCCGTGGGTCCTCTCTCTCTTTCTCCCTAAGGAGAGAATTCAGATTTTCCTACTTGTCCAGGCAAGGAGACTAAGCATTCTTCTCCAAATGAGAAATTGTGTTGGCTTCATCTCTTTCTTTTTAAAAACATGTAAAATATGCAAATCATTCGACTCCAACCTCTCTAGACCAGTGAAGTATAAAAATTACTGTATAAGTTAAAAATCACCAGATCCTCCTTATCCATTTTTTCCCCGGGTGCATCTGAAGTGACCGCTATGTTTGGACAGCGCGCGCTCCTCGTGTCCCATAGAATTGCGTACTGGCCAACACTCAGCCTCAGGTGAAGTCCATTGCTCAATAAATAAGCCCTCTCCCTCCAATTCCCCCCAATTCCCCAATGAGCTACACAGATGTCTGGGCAGGCCCAGGAAAAGGTCTGAAAGGGTAAAACATCCAAGTATGCGGAACTGGGTGGCCTCATGGACAGCGCCTCCAGGGACCTGGTGAGGTTTTTCAGAGGCCGCAGAATGAGGAGAGCAGACAGAGGAGGACTTCAACTTGTCAGGGCACAGATACAGAGCGAAAGGAGACAAGAGACGGACAGGACAGAAAATAGCTTTTGCTTTTTCTACATTGCTTTTGTTTCGTTTTTCCTGATAGTCCCACACGATGAGCGTCCCCGGGCTGGTTGAGTCCAACAGGCTATCTTGCGGCTCGAGCTGTCTCCTGCGGCTATCACTGAGCTCCAAGGCCTCTCTCTCTGCTGCCCGTGGCCCAGGCCAGGGTTCAGGAGAGGGTATGGACGCCAGAGAAGTGGCCAGTCCGGACAGCAAGGGGCTCTGAGGAGGCGGTGGGTGTCCTGCCTCCACGGTTCCTTCTTCTTTCCCTCTGAGCCCTTCTCCGGGTCCAGGGCACACAAATGGGGTGGATGCACCGGGAGGCAGGAGGTGCCCCGGACCCGGGGAAAGGGGAAGGAGGTGGGCGGGAACGGGTGGGCAACCTCACATGAGTTGGGGTTGCTGCATAGCTTCTTGGTGCGCCGAGGGGTACCATGACGTGTAGCTGGGGATGTAGGAGCCTGTGCTGCTGCCCGAGCCCTTTCCGGATGAGGAGCTGGGGTTCCAGCCAGGCGGCACCGGCGGGGAGCCGGCAGAGAGCGCCCGGCCGTTGGCTAGCGCGCTCCCCTCCAGAGCTGCCCCGCCCTGCTTCATCAGCTTCTTGAACTTGGAGCGCTTGTTCTGGAACCAGATCTTGACCTGCAAGAGGGCACAGCAACATGACTCGGGCTAGGTCCATCGTGCCTATCATGGTCCTGGGGAGATAAGGTGACAGTGGGACGGCGAGAGAGGATGTCCTTTACCGCCCTGAGAGAAGGGACAACTCGCAGCTGGGGGAACAGACCCCCACTAGCCCCACCAATAAGAGCCTGGCGGCAGGGGCAGCTCTCCTAGAGCCAGGGGGCGTGGTGGTGAGGGGTGAGCGGGCTCTAGGCCTTCTCCTGCCAGGGGCTCAGCCCAACCTTGGCTGGCAATCCTCTGGGGAAGATGCAGGGCCTGCACAACACAGAGCCTCCAATTCCAATATGAGCATCAGCGAGAGAGTGGAGTGGAGAAAGGAGTGGAAGACGTTGACTTGCAATGCGATCTGCCTTCTCTTTGCCACCCTTTCTGCCTGCCCTTGAGGGAGTTGGAGACTGACCAAGGAAGCCACAAGGTTTTGTTAAACTTTTCACCTGGACTTAAGTAAACCTTTGCCTAATGTCTGTTTGTCTCTCCAGCTCCACTCCAAATCCCGGCCCCAACGTTGGAAACCCGCGACATTCGTCATCCAAACGCCCATGGGCGCCCCGGACTCAGAGAAATTGAGAAGGAAGGTCCGTTTCTCCTCCGGGGTCTGGGACTTGGGTGGTGTGAGAAGGCAAAAGAAAGGACCCCACCCCGAGAAGGAGGAG
>PVJC01025329.1:12956-24918 GCA_004026665.1 Murina feae | reverse complement strand
TGAGAATTGTCAGTCCACTCCCTTTCTATGCCTCTGATTCTATTCTATTCACCAGTTTATTCTGTTCATCAGATTTTTTTATTCATTTGATTTTTAGGTTCACTTGTTGATAGATATGTATTTGTTGTTCATAATTTTTATCTTTACTTTTTCTTCTTCTTCCTCTTCTTAAAGGATACCTTTCAGCATTTCATATAATACTGGTTGGGTGGTGATGAACTCTTTTAGCTTTTTCTTGCCTGTGAAGCTCTTTGTCTGACCTTCAATTCTGAATGATAGCTTTGCTGCGTAAAGTAACCTTGGTTGTAGGTTCTTGCTATTCATCACTTTGAATATTTCTTGCCATTCTCTTCTGGCCTGCAAAGTTTCTGTTGAGAAATCAGCTGACTGTCGTATGGGTGCCCCCTTGTAGGTAACTGACTGCTTTTCTCTTTTAAGATTCTCTCTTTATCTTTTGCCCTTGGCATTTTAATTATGATGTGTCTTGGTGTGATCCTCCTTGGATTTTTTTTGTTTGGGATTCTCTGTGCTTCCTGGACTTGTAAGTCATTTCTTTCACCAGGTAGGGGAAGTTTTCTGTCATTATTTCTTCAAATATGTTTTCAATATCTTGCTCTCTCTCTTCTTCTGGCACCCTCAGATCCATAATTCTGATGTTGGTAAGCTTGAAGTTGTCCCAGAGGCTGCTTACACTAACTTCATATTTTTTTATCCTTTTTTCTTTTCTGGTTGGGTGTTTTTTGCTTCTTTGTATTTCAAATCTTTGACTTGATTCTTGCAATCCTCTAGTCTGCTGTTGGATCTCTGTATATTATTCTTTATTTCAGTCAATGTATGCTTAATTTCTAGCTGGTCCTTTTAAAATTTATCAGCAGTCTCTTCAAAACCGTGGTTTTGAACACTATATCCAGTTGTTTGCTTTCCTCCATTTCTGTCATTTGTGATCTGTTTCTTTGTCTCTGCATTTTGGCTGCTTCCACGCATTGATAGAGTGGCTTTCTGTGCTAGGTGTCCTATAGGGCTGAGTGGCTCAGCCTCCCCAATTACCTGAGGTGGACACTCTTGTTGCACCACTTTTTGGCTTTGTGCACAGTCTTGTTGTAGCTAAGCCTTGATTGTTGTTGGTATCGCTGAGAGGAATTGACCTCCAGGTCACCTCACTATGAGAATCAGCTGTGTCTATGGTAGGTCTGGTGGGAGAACTTCTGTGCTGAAGACACCCTTATGGGGCAAGACTTGCTTCAGTGGGGCTTTGGTGCTCACTTAGACTGCCCCTTGAGTGTGTCCTTTATGGTCCCACTCTGACCACTGGGTACATTGGCTCTTGGATCTCTAAGGAGATGCTATTTTAGCTTCTGCCTGAGGTTCCCCAGCCTTTTATATGCAAAAGCCTCTGTGCCCAGCTTGGGTGGGGCGGGGTCTCCGGGAATCAATAAGGCGGAGCAAGCAGCAATGGCTGATTCTTAGCCCTGCCCTAAGAGGCACCGGGTCTCTGACCCTTGGCACCGCTGAGAGAAAGCCGCTCTGTAGATCCTCCTGGTGCCAGACGGTGCCAGACAGTCCAGCTTCACCCCGTATGTGTCTGGATCCCCAGAAACTCACCCAGAACTGGAGTTCAGAGCCATTGGGAGCTTGTGCCTCCCTCCGGTATTAAAAGGACAACTGCATCCTCAGCTGCCAGCCCTTTCTGTAAGCCTATGTACCTCTGCACTTTACTTCCGCACCTCCTCTGAGTCTCAGTCTCTTTCTAGTTGTTGAATTTCCACTCAGCCAGCCTTCCTGTGGGTCTGGGTATTGTCCATTTTTTCTTTTTGTTGTGGTTTTGAAATGGTTGTGCGAGGCAGCAATCCCCAGTTTTTACCTATGCCGCCATCTTGGTTTCTCCCTCGGCCTCTTCTTATAAGGGCACTCACCCATTCACAAGGGCACCACCCTCATGACCTAGTACCTCCCAAAGACCCTGCCTCCAAACACCATCTCATTATAGACTAGATTTCAACATATGAATTTGGGAATGGATGAAAACATTCACTTCATAGCACCCACGAACAATGTATATCTCTCCCTTTTTTTTAGGTCTTTGTTAAATTTCTCTCAGAAAGGTTTGATAGATTTTAGTGTATGGGTCTTGCATAATTTTTCATCAAATTATCCCTAAGTATTTCATATTTGTTATGCTATTATAAATGTTTTTACTTTCAATTTTGACTATTGAACAATCAATATGCACAATTTATGTTTGTATATTGATATTGTATTTTGAAACTTTGTTGCATTTTCATTAGTTCTAATAGCTTTTCTGAAGATTCCATTGAATATTCTA
The DNA here is from genome assembly GCA_004026665.1 of Murina feae. Lineage (NCBI taxonomy): Eukaryota > Metazoa > Chordata > Mammalia > Chiroptera > Vespertilionidae > Murina > Murina feae. The sequence goes on along the minus strand of PVJC01025329.1, from coordinate 22,595 downwards.
TATAGATTATCAGCTGAATTTAAAATAAAGACAGTTTTACTTCTTTCTTTTCAAAATGGATGCATTTCATTTTTTTTCTTACCTTATTGCATTGGTTAGGACCTCCAGGACAATGTTCAATAGAATTAATGAGAGTGAAAATCCTTGTCTTGTTCTTAATCTTAGGGGGGAAGTGTTTGGTTTTCACTATTTTTTTTCATTTGTTTTTTCTTTTTTTCACTATTTTTAAAATACATTTTTTTAATGATTTCAGAGAGGAAGGGAGAGAGATAGAAATATCAATGATGAGGGAGAATCATTGACTAGCTGCATCCTGCACATTCCCTACTAGTGATCAAGCTGCAGACTAGGCATGTGCCCATAACCAGAATCAAACCCAGGACCCTTCAGTCCACAGGCTGACACTATCCACTGAACCAAACTGGCTAAGGCAAGGTCTTTCACTATTAAATATAATGTTAGATGCAGGTTTTCCATAGATTCCTGTTATCAGGTTAAGGAGATTTTCTTATTACTATTTTTTTCTTAAAAGAATTTGGCTTTTACATTATCTAATATTCTTGATTGAGTTTGGTAGTTTATGTTTTTCAAGGAATTTGTTCATTTCATCTAATTTGATGGAATTACTATAATAAAGCTATTTATAATATCTGTAGAATTTATAGGGATTATCATCTCTTTAATTCACGATATTAATATAGTGTGTCTGCCCTGTTTTGTTTTTCTAGATATTTCAATCCCTGAGTTTCCTAAGTCCATGCTAATATTAATACTTTCTGTATTAGTCAGGGTTCTCTAAAGAAATAAAACCAATAGGATGTGTGTTATACACTAGATAGATAGCGAAGGAAACAGATTGATTTATTATAAGGAATTGGTTCATGTGCTTATGGAGGCTAAGTCCCAACATTTACAGTCAGCAAGTTTGAGACTTAGGAGAGCCAGTGTCATAGTATCTACGTTCCATGAGTGCTGATGGTCCAGCCTAAAAGCCAAAAGGCTCAAGACCCAAGACAGCCAACGTTTCAATCTGAGTCCAAAGGCACACACAACCAATGCCTCCTTTTAAGTAGCTAAGGAGGAGGGTCTGCCCTGTTTTAACCCAGATCAGTCTGGTTAGCAGTTTATTACTCTTGCTGATATTCTTAACCAATCAGAAATTGCTTTCATTAATTCTCTCCACTGTATTTTTACCTGTTTTATTGATTTCTGCTGGTATTTGGTATTCCAGTCCTCTGCTTGCTTTGGGTCTCATTTGCTCTTTTTTTCTACTTTCTTATGATGGAAGCTCAGGATATTGATTTGAGACTTTTTTTCTTATAAGCCCTTAGCACTATAAATTTTCAAATAAAGCTTTTGATACATAACTTTTCATTTTCATTCAGTCTAAAATAATTTCTCATTTCCCTTTCATTTCTCTTCAATTCATGAGCTACTGTGAAGTATAGTGTTTAGTTTCCAAATATGTGAATATTTCTGTTATTGATTTCTTCATTGATTTCTTTGTGGTCAACAACATTTTTTGTATGACCAGAATCCTTTTTAAATGTATTGAGAATTGTTTTATGGTTCAGAAAATGGTCTACCTTGATAAATGGTCCATGTGCATTGAAAGGGAATGCATATTTTGTTGCTGCTGGGGTTGGTGCTCTAAAAAGATGAATGAGGTCAAGCTAATTGATTGTGTTGGTTTCTTCTTCTTCTATATCCTTAATTATTTTCTGTGTTATTATATCTATTACTGAGAAAAATCTAATAAAATTGTGGACTACAATCAGGGATTTGTCTATTTCTCCCTGAATTTATGTCATTTCTACTCTATACATTTTGAACTTCTGTTATTAGGTGCACATATGTTTAATATTGTTACATCTTTCTGACAAATTGACTACTTTATCATTATTATCTTCTTTATCCATGGTAATATTCTTTGCTCTGCAATCTACCTTATCTAATTTTGCTATCCAGTTATATTTTGATTATCAGTGTTAGCGTGATAAATCTTTTCCATCATTTCCTTTTAATCTATTTGTCTCTTTTTAAAAACCCTCACCCAGAATATATATATTTAGAGAGAGAGAGAAGTGAGAGAGAAACATTGATCAGTTGCCTCTGACTGGGGATTGAACCCAAAATCCAGTTTAGTGACCTGACTGGGAATTGAACCTGAACCTTTTTGGTGCATGGGACAACGCTCTAACCAACTGAGCCACCTGGCTGTACATATATCTAATATGTAAAGTGTGTTTCTTTTACATAGTATGTATTTGGTTTTGCTTTTTAATCCTATCTGGAAATTCCTTCCTTTTAGCTGAAGTATTAAAATCACTTACATCTAAAGTAGGTATTGGTATATTTAGGTTTAAGTGTATTTTTTTAAACATATATTTTATTGATTTTTTTATAGAGAAGGAGGGAGAGGGATAGAGAGTTAGAAACATTGGTGAGAGAGAAACATCGATCAGCTGCCTCCTGCACACTCCCCACTGGGCATGTGCCCGCAACAAAGGTACATGCCCTTGGCCGGAATTGAACCTGGGACCCTTGAGTCTGCAAGCCAACACTCTATCCGCTAAGCCAAACCAGTTAGGGCAAGTGTGTTTTGTTACTAGTGGCCCAGTGCATGGAGTCATGCACACTGAAAGGAAATTAATTAGAAGAAAGATTCACGCAGTAATTACATTACTGCAAAAAAAAATTACACGTCAAAATTGTATATATAAGATAGTATTATAAAATTAAAACATACATGTGATTGGTGCCAGCAAGAGCTGTATATATGCATACATGAGTCAACATTTACTTTTAAATTGCCAGTGCAGGTCATATATATTGGCCAGTCAATCAGCTGGACAGTCAGATGGATGTATGATCAGCCACTTAGCCTTTTATATATATAGATAGATTTTTGTAACTGGTCTCATCTCTTATTTTCTCCCTTCTTTTCTGCTTTCTCTTAGGTGAATTAGGTATTTTTATGATTTCATTTTATCTCTTTGTTGGCTTATTGGCTATCCTTAGTTGTACTATTTTTATGTTTATAGATACATCTTTAACCTATCACAGTATACTCCCACGTGACATCATATCACTTCACATGTAATATAAGAACCTTATAAGAATGTACTTGCATGTCTCCACTCCCAGCCTTTGTGCTGTCATTGTCCATTTCCTTTACCTATGCTATAAATCCCATAATAGATGTTTTCATTTTTCTTTAACTGGTCAATTATATTTAAAAGAGGTTTAAAAAGTAAGAAAAATCTTATATATTTTCTCATGTAGTTACCATGCCTGATGCAGCTCTCTCCAATACTCTGTCCTATAAACTCCAACTGCCTTGGCCTCCTTAGGCTTGAAACTGTCTTTTTAAGTCAAGGAGTTTGAATTCTTTCTTTTTGCACCATATTCTGAAAATTGTACCTGCTTTTCTTTTGTTTCACTGAATATCTGAAACCATGTATTAAAAATATAAAGGCTCTGAATAATTTTCTTTTCTCCAATGAATATGTTCTTTGCTTCTTCTAAGGTGTTAGGATAAAAACAATTACTTTAATCCAATCAGTGACTCATCTGATTAGGGGGTAGATTTCAATATTTTATAAGACCAGGTCTATTTCTGCACTAACTCCTCAGATATAGTCCTTTAAGGTCCCAGATGAAAGCTTAGGGTATTTGTATTAGTCTGGATCCTCCAGAGAAAGAGCACTGATTTGTTATATAAAGAGATTTATTATAAAGTTTTGGCTCATGTAATTATGGAGGCTGAGAAGTCCCGTGATCTGCTATCTGCAAGCTGCAGACTCAAGAAAACGATGGTGTCATTCAGTGGCCCAACAACCAGACAGCTGATGGAGTAGATGCCAGGCTGAGTCTGAAGGCCTGAGAACCAAGAGCACCAAGGACTGGAGAAAATCAAGGTCCCAGCTCAACACTCAGGCAGAGAAATTTCCACCTCCCACTGCCTCTTTGTTCTGTTCAGGTGCTCAGCAGATTGGATCATGTGCACCCACATTGGGAAGGGCCAACTGCTTTACTCAGCTCACCAATTCAAATCTCTCCCAGAAACAGCCTCACAGATACACCCCCAAATAGTGTTTAACCAGATATCTGGATGTCCTATGGCACACTCAACACACAAAATCAACCATCACAGTGCTTTTCAGCCCTTTTCACCATGGTGGACTCTACTCTGTAATTTCTCTCTCTCCATCACAATAAGACTGCAAGTCGCTCTGATTTGCTTCTCGGCTATTTAGCACCTGCTTTCTGTTTGGCTTTTTTACCTCTCTATCTGTGCTACTTATAAATTAGTGAATGGCTCGGAAGGAAAATTGCTGAGATTATTGGGCTGACTTCCCCGTGCCTCTTTCTTTCCATGATCACAGCCCCTCATGTCCTGGCCCATTTAGTATCCTTGAATTCCTCTTCCCCGTCCCCCTCCCAGCCCTATCAGAATGTTCTGCTCAGTTTTTCAGACTCTTTGCAGCTACTTTTTACTTGGGGAAATCTTAGCTTCTCCTCAGGTGCTACTTAAAAGATGGTAATTAACTGTCTCAAGGGAAACAGTAACCTAGAATGTGGGACAATTGAGGTGCTGTTCTTTCTGAGGTTTTAGCTCTCAGTTCTAGCTATCGCAGTAAGTTTTTTATGCCTTCAAATAGATTTTTTTTAAATCTAGATGTCGAGAACCAAGATGGCGGCATGAGGTATATATCTAAATGTGCAGCTTCCCACAACTATATTATAAAAATACAGCTAAAGATAAACAGCCATCCTCCAGAACCAAGGGAGGGGAAGCTTTACAACTAGAAGGCAAGAGAAGGAATGCATTGAGACTGAGTAGAAGTTCCTGGCGCCAAAACTGAGCGGTATGGACGTGCGCGAAAAGGAGGCGAAAGGGGGCAGCACCTGGGTCCACGGCTTGGAAGGAGATTATAAACTCCGGGGTCACACTGAATGCGATGTGGGCTGTCGGGCAACAGGGCAGAAGACCAGTGGTGTTCTAGCAGGGCTGTTCGCAGCGATCACTGATGTGGAGACTCAGGGACTCAGGGGCAAGCAGACACCAGGGCATGGAGGCACCAAATCCGGGAGAAGTTGCAGAGTTGACGGAGGGGCAGCCATTGTGGGTTGCTCCACACCAGTGATTCTGAGACCCTGCCCCATCTAACTTACAACCCCGCCTGCCTGCAGCATAACCTAAGGGACTGCAGCTGGGACAGAACTCCAAAAGTTCCAAACCCCAAACAACGAGGAGAAAGGCCTGGAGATCATTTCCTCCCAGTGATACCTCCCAGTGATAACTACAACAAGACTGTGCACCCAGCCTTCAAAGGCGTACAACAGGAGTGTCCACCCCAGGTGATTGGGGAGGCTGAATCACTGGGCCCTATAGGACACCTAGCACAGAAAGCCACTCTATCAATGCAGGGAAGTAGCCAAAATGCGGAGACAAAAAAACAGGTCACAAATGACAGAAATGGAGGAAAGCAAACTACTGGATATAGAGTTCAGAACTATAGTTTTAAGGTTTTTCAAGAATTTTCTAGAATCCACCTATAAATTTAGTAATATTATACAGAGATCCAACAGCAGATTAGAGGTTTGCAAAAATCAAGTCAAAGATCTGAAACATGAAAAAACAAAAAGCACCCAACTGGAAGAGAAAAAAGAAAAAAGAATCCAGAAATGTGAAGATAGTGTAAAGAGCATCGGGGACAACTTTAAGCCTACCAACATCAGAATTATAGGAGTACCAGAAGAAGAGAGAGAGCAAGAGATTGAAAACCTATTTGAAGAAATAATGACAGAAAACTTCCCCTACCTGGTGAAAGAAATAGACTTACTTACAAGTCCAGGAAGCACAGAGGATCCCAAACAAAAGGAATCCAAGGAGGACTACACCAAGACACATCATAATTAAAATGCCAAAAGACAAAGAGAGAATATTAAAAGCAGCAAGAGAAAAACAGTTAGTTACCTACAAGGAAGTACCCATACGACTGTCAGCTGATTTCTCAACAGAAACTTTGCAGGCCAGAAGGAACTGACAAGAAATATTCAAAGTGATGAATAGCAGGAACCTACAACCAAGATTACTCTACCCAGCATGGCTATCATGTAAAATTGATGGTCAGATAAAGAGCTTCACAGACTAGAAAAAGCTAAAGGAGCACATCACTACCAAACCAGGACTATTTGAAATGCTGAAGAGCATTCTTTAAGAAGAGGAAGAAGAAGAAAAAGGTAAAAATCAAAAGTACGAACAACAAAGTGACAACAAATACGTATCTATCAACAAGTGAATATAACAAGTCAATAGAAAAATCTGATGACCAGAATAAACTGGTGAATAGAATATGAGTAAGGGCATAGAAAGGGAATGGACTGACAATTCTCAGGGGGAAAGGGGTGTGAGGGGTATGGGAAGAGACTGGGAAGAAATCTTACATCTATGGGAAGAAATCTTACATCTATGGATGAAGACAGTGGTGGTGGTAAGGACATGGGGTGGGGGGAAACCAAGTGGAGGGGAGCTATGGGGGTTAAAAAAAGGAACATCTGTAATAACCTGAACAATAAAGATTTAATTTAAAAAATAAAAAAATAAAGGTGTATCCAACCCTAATAAAAGAAGGGAAAAAAATCTAGATGTCCCCTGTGAGAGCAATGGTCTACTGTTAGGTAGTTCATTATAGATAGAAGCATATGTTTAATGTCCTGTGACATATTTTAACCTTGAAATATTTTTACTGACAAATCAAGCTCTTTAAAGATAATCTTTCGTTAATAGACACAAATGGCAATGCAAACAGTAGCCACACTTATTAATAAAAGAGAAATATGCAAATTAACCATCACTTCATCACTCCACTACACCCACAAGCCACGCCCACCAGCCAATCAGGAGTGAGTATGCAAATTAATCTAACTAAGACAGTGGCTGCCATGAGCTGAAGAGAGCAGGAGACTTGGTTGCCACCAGTGATGGAAGAAGCCAAGCTTCCTGCCTGCCCTGGCCTGCCCTGGGCTCCACTCAAGGCTATAAAGTTTCAATTATAGAAGATAAATAAATCCCTGCTTCTAGACGGCTATGGCCTCCACTCAAGGAGGGCTGGAAGCCAGGGTTGCCAGAGGCAACCCAGGTTTCCAGCTGGCTTCACTCAAGGCTACAAAGTTTCAAATGGGTCACCAGGGAGCATGGCCAGCCTGAAAATGGCCATCAGCCCCTCACCCAGGCTGGCCATACCCCATGGGGTGAAGGACCCCACTTGGGGGCTTGACCAGCCTGAAAATGGCCTTCAGCCCCTCACCTGGGCTTGCCAGGCACCCCAGAGAGACCCCCACTCTGATCCGAGATACCCTTCAGGGCAAACCAGCCAGCCCCCACCCATGCACCAGGCCTCTATCCTATATAATAAAAGGGAAATATGCAACTTGACCCTAACAGCAGAACCACTGGAAATTACTGGTCACTATGACACACACTGACCACCAGGGGGCAGATGCTCAATGCAGGAGCTTCTCCCTGGTTGTCAGTGAGCTCCCACAGGGGGAACTCTGCTCAGCCACAAGCCTGGCTGATGGCTGCCAGCACAGTGGTGGTGGTGGGAGCCTCTCCTGCCTCCTCAGCAGCACTAAGGATGTCTGACTGCAGCTTAGGCCTGCTCCCTGCTGGCAAGTAGACATCCCCCGAGGGCTCCCGGGCTGCCAGAGGGATGTCTGACTGTCAGCTTAGGCCTGATCCCCTGAGGAGCAGGCCTAAGCCAGCAGATAGACATCCCCTGAGGGGTCCCAGACTGCAAGAGGTCCCAGGCCAGGCTGAGGGACTCCCTCAAGTGCACAAATTTTTCTGCACTGGGCCTCTTGTAAGATATAGCTAGCCTTACTATTAACTTATGACACCAATTAAGATACATTATAGAACCCCTAAGTTATACAAGAGAAACCTATTATAGGGACTGGTTACTATTATTACTGGTCAGTGGATATTTGAAAATTAAAAGTTTACATAAAAGTCTATAGTAACACTAAAGCTAATGCTTATTCTGCATGTTTATACATGTTCAAACTATAAAGTTTCTCCTTAGAAATTAATTGCAATAACTTCTATTCTGGTTTTCTTTTCTTCCGTTCGTTTTCAAACTAGGACATAAAATCCATTTCAAAGCCACCGAGTGAAAACTGCAGCCTGTATTATAGACGACAATAGCAAAATGCCTGCCACAAGACTCTATCATTTCTTTTCCTCTGCTTAGCCAATGTTTGTATTCTGAACACAGACTCACAATGGCGTTTCTAGTGTTGCTTGGAGATCACGGATTTCCATAAAATGTCCATGAGCTCACAGGCCCACTGGTCACACAGCAGCCTTACGCTGAGGATTTTAAAATCTCATCTACTTCTTGCTATTTTGTCAGCTCACTGTTTATGTTCTCTGATACGTTCTCCAGCCCTCGAGTGCTGGCGAATCCCACTCCTCAAGTCTGGTTGACGGGACAGAATTTTTTCATTCAAACAAGAGCAAAGCAAAAAAGGAAAGCCAAGTATCACGGGAAGCTCACTCTTAATACCAGGTTTGTTAAAATCATTTGTTTAAAGATGTGCGCATCTGTTGCTTGGCACTGATCCTTAAGCTCCAAGACTCCTACCTTCTTAACTAATTATCCTCATGTCAAGTAATCAGTTGGAATTGATTGAGAATATACTCATAAAAGTCCCAAATCCCAAATCCCTCAAAATACAAGCAGAACACTGAGATGGAATTGAAGAACTTTTCTCAATCCAACTATCAAAGAAAGGGCATAATGGAAAACATAGCCGATATGGCTTTGTGAGAAAGCATTGTAACAGCCAGCCTGCTGTCCCTGACTCCCTCCCTCGCCCAGCCCCCACAATGATCACACTGCTTCTGCTACAGATAAAGAGCATGTATAATTCCACAGCATGGAATAAATGAGCGAGGGGAATTGTAAACAGTCTTGCTAACCAGAAGCAATAAAGACACAATGCAACCAAGATATTCAGACCCTGCTCCCCACTGAGCTGATATAATCCACACTTGGCAAGGATGAGTTCTCACTGCAGGGCTCTGCTGCCTAAATATGCAGGCTCCCCTGGAGAAGGGCGGTGGGAGAGGGGAGGTAAGGACAAAAGGAGAGAGAGAAACAATTGGCTGTAGGGGAGACTCACTGTGAGAATTAAAATTGTAAGTATTCCTTTTGATCCAGAAATGCCAATTTTGGGAAATCTTCCTATGAAAGTAAAAACCAAAGTGTACAGGTAAATGTAGAATGTTTATTGTGGCATTATTTGCAGTTCTAAGAAACCTGGAAGAAAATCTGAAATATCTATAAATACAGAAGTAATGTGGATAATTAAGGAGCATCCTACAAAGGAACATAAGGTAACTATTAAAAATGATAAATTGAACAATTATAGGTGTATATGTATTTAGAACAATGTACATAGTATAATAAACAAACCCACATCTGAAACCTATATATTCATGTTGACCAATGTCACCCCAATAAATACAAATTCCTATGTAATAAAAGGCTAATATGCAAATCAACTGAATGGTGGAATGACCAGTCACTATGACATGAACTGACCACGGGGGGGGGGGGGGGGGGG
>PVJC01025329.1:0-12856 GCA_004026665.1 Murina feae | reverse complement strand
GAGGGCTCCCAGTCTGTGAGAAGACACAGGCCAGGCTGAGGGACCCCCCCCCTCAGTGCATGAATTTTGTGCACCAGGCCGCTAGTAAATAAATAAAATGAAACAAATAATAGAGTAACTGGTATTATATGAGCCCACCTACATATTGCCCTAGCCAGTTTTTCTCAGTGGATAGAGCATTGGCCTGCAGACTGAAGGGTCCTGGGTTCAATTCCCATCAAGGGCACATGCCCAGGTTTTAGGCTCCATCTCTAGTGGGGGCGTGCAGGAGGAAGATGATCAATAGTTCTCAATATTATTGATGTTTCTCTCTCCCTCTCCCTTCCTCTCTGAAATCAATAAAAATATATTTTTAAAAATACCCACATATGTCTGTTTCAACATAGAAAAGGAGTGAAGGAATTCACACTGAACTTTTGAAAGTGGTCTTGTCAGGAAGATGGAAGGATCAGAAGGTAGAGATTAATAACATTTTTCTTTAGACTTCCTACAATAAGTATGTATCATTTTCATAATTTAAAAATGTCGTAAATTTAAGATATAAAAAAGGATTTGAAACTTTAATAATTACAACTAACATTACAAGTAATGCCAGGCCCCAGAGCTCAGCGGGTGTGAAGTTCTCTGGCATTTGCTTTAAATTGATCCTGGTGGGTAAAGGTAAATAGCAACTTCTGCTCTGGGAGAGCAGTCCTACCTGAGTCCCTCAACAGAAGCCAATTAAAGCACAGACTTGACAGTACCTCTGGAAAAGGCTGGTGGTTGTGAAATGAAAACCACACTTGCCTCTCCACAGCCTCAGCCACAGAGCTTCCCAAGGGGCCTCCTGAGCCAGTGAGCAGCCAGCAGAGGCATGGATAAGACTAGAACAGGCTTTTGTCTGGGAAAATCCCATTACGCCAACTACTGACAGTGTTTGTTGGCTCCTGTTCCACACTTCAGAGATAAGATGCACAAGGCTGGCCCCGCTATTGCAGGAGTAAACATCAAACTCTGTGGGAAAGATGCTGCTGTATATGTTTGACGTGCTCTGTGTCAGTATTTTGGTGGAAGACTCTAGGAGGACCCCTGGAAGCTAGCTGTGGGCCCTCCAGTTGTCCATGGATGGCATTTAGACTTTGGAGGTGTGACACCTGGCTCAGTATTTCAAATTTGTTTCATGCTAATAAAAGTTTCCAAATCTTCTAGAGGGCAAAAGATACATGATATTCAATAATAATAAAAATAATATGCATAAACTATCTGTCCAATTTTCCCAACACCATTTATTCAATAGACTATCTTTACCTCATTGTATATTCTTGCCTCCTTTGTCAAATATTAATTTCCCATAAGGTCATGGATTTATTTCTGGGCTTTCTCTTCTGTTCCATTGATCTATATGGAACCATACATAAGAACAAACTCAACATGGATTACAAACTTAAAGGGTAGCCTCAAAACCATAAAAATCCTAGAAGAAAATATAGTACAATCTTGGACATTTCTTGTGTGGCTATCTTTTTTCTGATATATCTCCATGGGCAAGAGAAACAAAAGAAAAAATAAATGCAACTATATTAAACTAAAAAGTTTTTGCACAGCAAAGGAAATTATCAACTAAATGAAAAGACAACCCATTGAATGGGAGAATATATTTGCCAATGATACATATGATAAGAGGTTAATATCCAAAATTTATAATACAGAACTTATAACTCAACACCAAAAACAACAACAATCCAATTTAAAAATGGACAAAGGACCTGAATAGACACTTCTCCAAAGGGGATATACAGATGGCCGATAGGCATATGAAAAGAACCTCAACATCACTAATCATCATAGAAATGCAAATTAAGACCATAATGAAATACCACTTTACACCTGTCAGATTGGCTATCATTAATAGATCAACAAACAACAAGTGTTGGTGAGGATGTGAAGAAAAGGGAACCCTTATGCACTGTGGTAGGAATGCAGATTGGTACAGCCACTGTGGAAAGCAGTATGGAGTTACCTCAAAAAATTAAAAATGGAACTGCCTATGACCCAGCAATTCTACTTATAGGTACATATCCAAAGAAACCCCAAACACTAATTCAAAAGAATATATGCAATTCCTGTGTTCATTGGAGTGTTATTTGCAATAGCCAAGCCATGGAAGCAACATAATTGCCCATCAGTAAATGAGTGAATAAAAAAGCTGTGCTATGTTTACACAATGAAATACTACGCAGCTGTTAAAAAAGAAGGAACTCTTACCTTTTGTGACAGCATGAATGGATCTGGAGATTTTTATGCTAAGCAAAATAAGCCAGTCAGAGAAAGAAAAGTACTATATAATTTCACTTACATGTGGACTCTAATGAACAAAATAAACTATCAGATTAGAGACAGCCTCATAGATACAGAGGACAGACTGACAGCTATCAGGGGGAGAGGGGTTGGGAAGCTAGGTGAAAAAGGTTAATGGATTAAGCAAAAACAACAACAACAAAAACCTGAATTCATAGGCACAGACAACACTATGGTGATTACCAGAGGGGAAAGGGGATGGGAGGAGGTAGGAGAGAGTAAAGGGTGAGTAAATGGTGATAAATACACAATACAATATATAGATGATGTATTACAGAATTGTACACCTGAAACCTGTGTAATTTGATTAACCAATGTCACCCCAATAAATTCAATAAAAATGAAAAGTAGGTTTTGATAGCCTATATAATAAAAGGCTAATATGCAAATCAACCAAATGGCAAAACGATTGGTTGCTATGACATGCACTGACCACCAGGGGGCAGACACTCAATGCAGAAGCTGCCCCCTGGTGGTCAGTGCACTCTCACAGGGGGAGTGCTGCTTACCCAGAAGCTGGGCTTATGGCTGGTGAGCACAGAGGTGGTGGTGGGCGAGCACAGCGGTGGTGGCGGATAACGGGCCTAAGCTGTCAATTGGACATCCTGGAGGGCTCCCAGACTGTGAGAGGGAGCAGGCCAGGCTGAGGGACCCGCCCCCCACCAAGTGCACAAATTTTGTGCACTGGGCCTCTAGTTTAAAAATAATATGCAAAAACTAGCACTTTGTGAAGAATTTATATTTTTGATCATTAATTCATCGTCCAACATATTTTTCTTCCTGTACAATCCCACTCTCCTTGACCCATTCCTCTTCTCTATCCCTAATTAACTTCTTTAATAGATGTTTTACTTAACATTTTCTTGATTATCACAGAAACACTTGCTATAGCAATCATGGAAAATATAGGTAAGTTTAATAAAGGAAAGTAGTGATTTGTAATCTAATTCCACTGCTGGTAATATTTTGAAGTAGCTTCTTCTTGTCTTTACATTTACCTTTTTTTTCTTACTGATGAGAGAGAGAGAGAGAGAGAGAGAGAGAGAGAGAGAGAGAGAGAGAGATTGCTTGCTTCCCGGATATACAGGAATCAAACCACAACCTGGGTATATGCTCTGACTGGGGAATCCATCCTGCAACATTTTGGTGTACAGGACAACACTTCAACCAACTAAGTTACCTGGCCAAGGCATATAATTACCTTTTAAGTAGGTCTGTATTTGTGTAGCTAGATGAACGCCTCAGATATATATCGTATTTTCCGGCATATAAGACGACCCCCAGCTTTTGAGAAGATTTTTCTGGATTAAAAAGTCCGGATGGAGACCGTATGCGGCACAAAAAGGAGCCACTGGAGACACTTGTGCTTCTCCATCTGGCTCCATTGAAATGAATGGAGTGCGGCCGTTTTTGAGCTCCCCCCACCGTATGCAGCGACCGCAGATTTTCCAGGCCGGCTCGGAAGTTTCAGCACTCGCCCTATAAGACGATACCTGGTGTATAAGACGACCCCTGACTTTTGAGAAGATTTTCCTGGGTTAAAAAGTCGTCTTATATGCAGGAAAATACAGTACTTAATATTATGAATGAATATGAGAAAGGGGTTTGTACAACATATTACTGCTATCATCTGCATGGCTCTAATGTGGCTACATGTTCTGGTGTGTCAAGCCTGTGTTAACATTCCTCAGACCGACAGTGACAGCAGCCTTTATGTCTCTACCCTTTTTTCTCCTCCCAGCAGTATTTGCAGGTAAGATTCCCATGGACAGTTATTTGATCTTCTTTCATCCAGTTTTCACTTGCAGATAATTGGGTACCTAAGATCCCAGTAGGTCAAAACTCTCTATCCTTTGCTGTCTTATGCTGCTTAATCTTTACTTGATTTTGTGGATTTATCCTTACAATATCCAAAAGCAGGCAGCCATCATCAGAATCATCGAAGTGTCCATTTGGAAAAGGTGCTCAATTAAGTATGCATTCTGTTCACCTGTTCAGAGGAAATACTACAGCCCCTGGGAGACTCCACTTCACACAGAAAATCAGGGCTATCTTAGATTAGAACCAAGAAGGACCATGGTGGTGTGGAGTCTTGTCAGACCAGCACTTGAGGCCTTCACCACACCTTCCATCCAGACCACCCCTTCAGGCTCTTACTGTTTCCCTAGTCAGGACATTCACTTCCAGGTCTCCCCAGTTACCCTTAGAAAATCAGGACAGAGAGCTGCCAGGACTGACTGATAGTTTGACTTTCCAGCCTAGACAGATGGAGATGGGAAGGCCCAGAGCATTCTTTCCTGGGTGCCCACGGTCACTCTGGAATCGGTACCCACAGCAGTAAGAGTGAAATTCCAGCCCGCAAAGCCTTGGACAGAGTAATGAAGTTTCTCATAGAGGCCCTGCCATACCCTTCCCTGTCCTCATAGCTGGAAATCCCTTTTTCCCATCAGAACCCCAGAGCTTTCTGGCTAATCTATACACATGCAAAGCTCCTCATGGCAGCAATGAAGACTGACTTTCCCAGATCCATCACTCCCACAATGATCTCTTCCGTACTGCAAACTTCATGAAGTATAGATGATTGATAGGCTTACCACCCCTCCCCACTGCCTCCCTATTTTCATTGTGAGTCAAAAAGTAAACATCCTGGAGGCACTTTTAAATAGAAACCTGCAATCTGAAAGGAGAAAATATGTGGAAGGTAGCTGGGGAGTCCTATCTATGTTATCAGTCTGCATGGCCTTAGCCCTCATTAGTCACTGCCCAGGAGCTGAGTCACAGGGGGTCTGAGTTCTACAGGAATGGTCTGCCAGTATACCCACATCTAAAGTATACTGACCCAGTTTGGGGTTCAGGTGTTAGAGGAGTATTTAGACTCTCTTAACTCCCTCCACTCAGGCAAAGTAGCCATGACAGAGATTGGAGGCTGCAGCACACTGTCTATGAATTCAGTTTGACTTGGAGCATTCTGAGTGACATACATCATAATGGGGTGCAAGAAGGTGACTGGTAAGACCTGTTTCTGGCCAATTCCAGGAGTAAAATGATGAATCTGACCCCCTCCCTTAATTACCTCCTTTAGAGTAGACTGTACAAAGTTTCTAGACTACACTGGACACAGGAGAATATTCTGAAAGCGCCTTGGACATAGGCCTTGCCTGAGCTGGATGTACCTCCCAAGAATTGCTCAAAATCTGACCCAATGTCTGGTCAAAAGTGACGTGGTTTCCTACAACAAACAGACTAAAGTTCATACTGTTGCGTCCTTGACAAGCTGGCCTTTATTTCATATTGCAAATGTGCCCTCTCCTTACCCTCCCACCTCTTCACCTTATCCAAGCCACACCAGCACTTTGACTATGACTCAAATATCTGCTCAAATTATTCTGTCTTTCATGAAATGCCCTTCCACACTATGGCTGCCAAAGAGCGACACCTCCTTCAGAACTTGACTCAAAAAGAACCTCTACCTTAGATGAAAGTAACAATTTCTCTTGAAATAGTTAGCTCTCTAGCCCCTCCTCCCCCCACCTAGAAACCCTGGCTAGCTTCCAATCTCTTCCCCATATTTTCATAGCAGGTGTGATAACTTAATCATAGCACTCAGCATAGCTGTCTTATATACCATATTTTCCGGCATATAAGATGACTTTTTAACCCAGGAAAATCTTCTCAAAAGTTGGGGGTTGTCCTATACTCCCAGTTGTCTTATACACTGGAAAATATGGTAGACCTTGTCTATATCAATGTAAAAAAAAAAAAAAAAAAAAGGTGTCTTTTACAAGATTGATTCTGTCCTTCTATTTGGAATGAATGCATCCCGCTTAATTAGTCTCTCCTCCTCCTAACAAGCTCTTCCCCACTATCCCCTCTGGATTCACACCTTCAGGAACACAATATAAATAGGCCTCCTCTTTTTCCCCCCACCCCAATCCATTTCCAACAGCATATGCAGTCTTTCTCCTCATCCAGACACTATGAATGCACATTCTTCTGTGTGCTCATTCTTCCCCATCCCTAGAAAGCAAGGTGCTCTGCAAGGTGGGGTTCAAAAAACATGGGATGTTCTTAGACCACATCATCTCCCTCTGTCTGGATACCTCATGATTATAACAAGTACCTCAGAAAACACCTTGAGAAGTCTAGCTGGAAACCAGTGAGTGCCCCATGGAAACACATAAATATTTTATCAGACTCTGAACAAGACTCTTACTCATAAATATTTAAACTCAATAGCATAGCGCTCAGTCGCTGATAAGAGTCAACTTGTATAGGGGTGGGAAGCTGAGAGGAGGAGGGGAATACAACAGCGATGGAAACAGGCATTCTACAGTCTCTTTTATGGATCTAAAAGCACTGAAAGTGCGCCTGCGGGCTCTCTAATTTGCTTGGACGCTCGTTTTCTAGAGTGGGAGGCAGGTCAGCACCCACAGAGCTGTCTGGGAAAGGCACTCGCTGGGATTCAGGCAGGCTGCCACATCAGTCACAGCCCCCCCATAATCTTGCCGTACTTCTCTCAGCACTGGGGCACATAGCAGATTTTCAAATAAAGTACATGGGATTCAACATGACGCAGATCCTGGAAGAATGCTCAGGGCAGCTCTATTCAAAATAGCCCCCAAATGGAAACAACACAAGTTTCCAACCATAAGGAAATGGATAAACACATGGTGGATATCCGTATGATAAAATGCTATCTTGGCATGAAAAAAAAAAAAAAAAGAGCTGATATACTCAATAACATAGATGAATCTCACAGACATTAGGTTGAGCAAAAAGAAACCAGACCCCAAAGTACGTACCATGTGTAAATTCATTTCTATGATGTTCAGGAATGTACAACTAATCTATGATAACAGGAATCCTAACCAAAGTTGCTTCTGGATGACGGGAGTGACCAGGAAGGGGCATAGGGAAATTTATGAGATTGAAATTTTTAATATCTTGTTTGGGATGTGAATTTGTCAAAACTGGCCCAGCTTCTAGCAAAGGATTCATCTTAGAAGTGCTGTGAAGATAAAAGAGGCCACTGATCTCCAGGATCATCATTTACCTATAACATATTTATTGACTTGAATTACCTAAAGGGACTTCTAGCATTTTGCTAAGAGTCAATGTCTTGCTTGTGTCATTTATCTAATTAATTCAACAATTATTTATTAATTGCTTACAATATGCCAAACAGGAGCATAGCTGTGAATACAACAAAATTTCTTGCCATTACAGAGCTTATATTCAAGTGGGGGATATATAGACAATTAACAAAAAAGAAACACATCTACTGTAGAATGCCAAGTAGTAAATGCAATAAAGCAGGTCAGAGAATAGAAAGTGACAAAGGGTAATTCTGGATCAGGTGATCAGGGGAGGCCCGATTGAAGAGGTCATATTTGAGAAGAGACCTGAATAAATTGAGGGAAAAAGCAAGTAACTAAGGGAATAGTGGTCAGGCAGAGGGAAGAGTATGGGAGTGGAGCGTGATAGCATATGAGGTCAAACAGGCCAGATCATATAGGGCGTTGGTAAGCCCTGGATTTCATTCAAAGTGTGAAGGGAAGCTCTTGGAAAGTGTTGAGTAGGGGAGTGATATAATCAAACTGATGTTTTAAGAATGATAAAAAAAAAAAAGGAAGCAATTAAGAGATTTGTCTAAGATTCTTAGGAAAGAGTCAGAAGAATAAGTCCCTATTTTCCCCCTCACTGTCTTAGTGTTCTCCTCACCTCTATTCCTTAGCCATCTTTACACATAAGCTCTATCAGGGCCAGATCACATATGTCTGAATTTCAAACTCTAATTTTAATTAACAGGGTTGTGTCTTGAGAGAGTTAGTAGCTTATAAAAAGTAGGTTACTTTTCTGTATGTCTAAAATTTTTCATAATAAAATGTAGACAAAAAGAGGTAGGGCTTTGCCAACTTTATCAGGCAAAAGTTATCAGCAACTAAATATGAATGCTGTGGTTCTCAACACCTTTGTGCAAAATAAAGGCTGGAATCTGTAACTAAAGGAAGAACATTTCATATCCAACTTTTCTGCCCAAGGCTGTCCACGTTCCATGTCTCTATGCATGGCAGAGCCTCAGTGCTTCTTTGCTCCCAATTACTTTCTGAAAACCTGTAAGGGAGTGGAATAAAATGTGAATGGGAGGGCACTTTTCAGAGAAGTCCCCATACTCCCTCAACCCCATCTGGAAATGCCCTTACAGTCAAACAACAGCAACAAAATCTTAAAACCCTCAGCAAGAAACAAACTGCTAAGCACCACCCATTGTCCTTCCCAGAGAACTTCTGTCCCTCGATCATTATTCTCCCACTCTTTAGGGAGCTTTCTCGGCTGGAAGTCAGTGGCTCATCCCACTGCACCACTGGGTCTCTCCTAGACCGCAATTCTGCTTTTACTAGTTCTCTCTCCCCAAGCTACCATAACTCTGCCTCTGACTAGGCTCAGCTCTAGACTTGATTAAGGAACAGAGGGAAGCTAAAAGCTGGTGGTAGAAGAGAAGAGGGCAATACAGGCAGCACTTCAGAGACCGTAGTGGCCCTGAAGTGGAGTTAGGCTGGCAAAATGGGGACCAGAGAGCCGCTGCCACCCCCAAGAGATCCCTAACTCAAGCAAAACCCGCCAAGGCATTTTATTCTCCAGACACAAACTGCCTTACTCTGTACACAATCACTTCCTCTACCGATTATCTGCACACACCTGGCTACTTCCAGCTGCAGCAAAGGAAGGAGCTACTGTTTTTGCAAGCCTGGCTCCTGCCCAGCCTTAGGGAAGCCTTCTGTGCCGCCTTTCATCACTGGTTCAGAAAACTTCGTTTTCCTCTGCAGGCCTGGCTGCCTAATACATCTGTCTCAACCATGTTTCCATCTTTTAATGCTGAACTTCTTTCACTTTTATGTAGGGATGCGATCATTTCATGTTACTCTCCATATCCTGGCTTAAAGGACTCCATCGGGAAAGACATTTCATTATAGGGTAGGGCATAATTTACCTATTATTCATCACGCATTCACCTACGAGACCAACAAAGGGAAGAAGAAGAGCATCATGCCATGACTTCACTCACCACAGATTTCAATTCTGAAATGTTAACAACAGATCTCGATACTACAGAGAAACCTCACAGTCGTGTTCCTCGGGCGTGCATGCACACCTAGACATATACACCATTCAAACATCGCGTTCTAACAGGTGGCCCCCAGTTCCTGAGAGAGCTAAGTGGGCAACTGGTGCTTGCCAGGGCACAAGGATGCTGCAGCTCGCCGGCCATCCTCTGCCCCAAACAAGGCAGTTCCACAGACCACCGTGCAATACAACTTTCTGCAGGGAGGACCGCACAGCCCCGGAGAGGGAGCCCCTCCCCTCTGCCCCCTGCACCTCGGGGTTAAAGTGCTTCCGCGAGGCAGACCGGGGACAAGTTCAAGGGCGCGCTGCTCACCTCGCCAGGTCCCCGACCGCCGAGAAGCGTCAAAGTCACACTGCCCGGGTCTCTCGTGGGCTCGTGGGGCTGAAAGGGACCGGCAAGGGCGTGGGCAGGGCCAGGGGCGGGAGCCGTGCCCATCGCCGCGCCGGCAGCCGGGCGGGGAGGCGGAGAGACGGCGGCGCCGGCCCCTACGGTCTGCGCGAGCGTGCGGTGCCCCCGGGAACGTCGATCCCTGGGCTCCTCTCCGCCTCCCGCCTCTTGCCCGGGCTCCTCTCCGCTTGGCGCGTCCGGACCCCGCGCTCAGCCGGCGGGGAGCGCTGGCACCACTGCCCGGCTCCGGGGGACGGCGCGCCGGGCTCGCGTCCAACCGCGCGCGCTCTCCCCGCGTTCCGCCGCCCGCCGAGTCCCCGGGGCAGCCCCGCCTCCGGGCGCCCAGCTCAACCCACCGGCCCGCGCCTCCCGGCGGCGTCCCTTCCCGGGCCTCTGGCCAGCGGCTGCCTCTGCAGCTGGCCCGGCGGCCCGGGAGCTTCGGGCTCGGGTCCCCAACAGGCCAGTAATAAAACTGGAAGGATTCCATGCCAATATTCATTTTTTATTTCCAGGGTGGGGTTCCCAGTTAGCGTTTTTATTTTTATACTGTCTGGGTTTTCCAAATTCTTTACGTTGCATTTGTGCTCTTATAATCAGAAAGACGAGCACGTTACTTTCCCCCAGGAATGCTCACAGGCAGCCACAAACAGATGTGCACCCGTTAAAAGTATGCCTGAACCTTTGATTAAGACACCCCGAAGAAGGTATACAGGATGAGAGATCTGCACAGGGTCTTGGGAACCTATTTAGACTGGTGTGTTTTCACTTACTTTACGCTGGTTGGGAAATCCCACTTTTTACTACTGTCTTGAGGAAACTCTTGGCCTGTGAGGGAGTAAGAGAGGAAAGCCAGGTGGGGCCACTCACAGTCCAACAGGATAGTAGTAATATTGGATGTTTTAGGCAGAATGTTACCCAAAAGAATTCTTCTCACAGGTTCAACTGAGGGGGAAAATAAGAGGAAGCAAGGACAGCCTGGAGTTGCCTCACAGCAGTGAGCAAAAACCTAGCTTTTCCAAGAGCAAGAATGATGCCTACGACTCTTTGCAGAGCTCTCATTCTATATAGGCAAAAGCTTTCATTTGGAATGTTCCGAAACCAAGGGTGCGGATTGAATCCTCCTCAGCAGGGTAGCTCTCCTTCCGAAGGCTTGTGGGTTCATCTGTTCCTTAGGACAGCTGACTTCAGAGACCTGACATGTTAACAACTGAACTCCATACTACAGAGAAACTCACGTCAAGATTCTGACTTCAGATCATCAGTTCTGTGGTTCTGAGTTTAGGATTCGTCCTTTCCATATCTGTGATCTTCTGATCCTAGAGGCCCGGTACACGAATTCATGCACCACTGGGGTCCCTTGGCCTGGCCTGTGGAATTGGGCCAAAACTGGCTCTCTGACATCCCCTGAAGGATCCCAGATTGCGAGAGGGCACAGGCCAGGCTGAGGGATCCCATTGGTGCATGATCAGGGTCGGGGAAGGATTCAGAAGGTTCGCCAGCCAGAGAGGGACTGCAGGAGGGCTCCAGGGGTGTCCAGCCCATCTTGCTCGGTTTGGATAGGCTGGACCCCAGCAGCAAGCTAACCTACCAGTTGGAGTGTCTGCCCCCTGGTGGTCAGTGCACGTCATAGTGGCTGGTCAACCAGTTGATTGTCTGCCCCGTGGTGGTTAGTGCACATCATAGTGACTGGTCAACTGGTTGACTGTCTGCCTCCTGGTAATCAGTACACATCATATTGAGCAGTTGAGCGGTCTTAGCATATCATTAGCATATTACACTTTGATTGGTTGAATGGCCGACTGAGCATATTAGGCTTTGATTATATAGGATATATATTAAGGTGACCAGATTTTAACATTGGTAAATCGGGACACCATTGACCGCTTGGCTGCTGAAAACCGTATATTCCCTTCCCGTTCTCCCACCGTTCCCTAGCTTGTTGTGCATTCTTTCCAAAAAATCAGAACTTTTTAAAAACGCCGTGGAATGTGGGGCAAATTGTTAAAAATCGGGATTGTGCCACCAAAAGTGGCATGTCTGGTCACCTTAATATATATAGATATATATAGTCCTTATTTATTTTGCAAAATGAGGTATCATAGTATATACACTTGTCTATTTCTTGCTTTTCTTATTTAATAATAAATCATAAAAATACTTTTCAATCTAACTGGTATTGCTCTAATTCATTCTTTTAATTTAGAGGCTGTATAATGTTTTGGATGTATCAAGAGTTTCCCTATTCATGACATTCAGATTATTTTTTTTTAAATTGCCACTGTCGTTAATATTTGAGTAAACATCCTTATATGTATATCCAAAATGCCCTGGTACTTTAATTTCTGAGAGATTAATTCCTAGATGTGAGATTGATCTATTTACAACATTAATAGATTGCCTTCTAAAAGGCTGTTACAATTTGTTCTGCATAATTTTAGCCATTCTGATAAGTAAATAGTGTAGTTTGTTGTTCCTTTAATTTGTATTTCATTGACTACTAGTGAAGCTACTCATGTTCTTTCTCTTTCTCTTTTGGCTATTCTGTTCTGCAAATTGCCTATTTGGATATGCAGTTAGTTTTTCTTTTTGGATAAAATTCTGGTTACCTTGGGAAAATGCCCGCTAGTGTCTTTCTCATGCAATTCTAGAGATCTGCCAGTCATAAAACCCCACTCTTCTGACCACAATGGTGGACATGACCCATACTAGGACAAATTCCTGTTCCAGGAACTTAAATCTTGAATTTTAGGTCAGCAGGATAAATAATTATCCTGAATACCAGCCCCTAAAATCTTAAGATCTACCCTGTTTCTTTTACATATTTTCACACATTTTTTTTAAGTGATTGCTCTGGGTGTTATAATTAACATCTAAAGTTAAAATAATATAATTTAAAGTAATATCAACTTAATTTGTATAGCATATGAAATTTTTGCTTCAAAAAAGCTCCATTCCATCCTCTGTCTTTTGTGCTATTATTTTCACACACACACACACACACACACA